>JAUZNJ010076319.1:0-34630 GCA_034780135.1 Jordanella pulchra
CCCCCCCCCCCCCCCCCCCCCCCCCCCCCCCCCCCCCCCCCCCCCCCCCCCCCCCCCCCCCCCCCCCCCCCCACCAGGCTTTATAGTCACAGACTCACTTTCTTGCAACAATAGAAGAAAAAAGATGCACAGCGTGCAATATGTGAAGTCTACAAATGTGCCTATACATTTACGATGGATGTTTGGTTACCAGGAGGTCGTTTACAGGCTTGTTTGTCTATTTTTTATTTTTGTTTTGAACACATCCAACATAAACTATACCAAAATAAGACGTGGAACCTGAAATGTACCCATTTTTGTCTACAAAACATAATAAATCAGCTCCTCCTTGTGGCGGTTCCATTTCCCGCAGTCTCTCCAGCTGTTTCTTCAGGCCTTAATGCATTTTCCTTCGTTTCCGTCTCTCAATTAACTGGTCATACTTGACCAGTGGTAAGACAACAGTGGCCAGTCTGTGGTCATCGCCCTGCCCAGGTTCATCCCACTTCGTCCGTGGTGGTTTAATCAAAGACAACCCCATGGACTTTGCAACCTCGATTATCCTGTAAATAAGAAGTTGGTCAGAGTTTTTATTCAGGACAGTGGAAAGAAAAAAAAACCCACAACATCAATAACACTCTTTGGGATCTGATTATTTAGCTAAATCATAAAACTATTAACATGTAAAACTTAAACCCTCCTTAACTGATTTCTTCATTTTTTAATCACTACAGAGTTAAGTGATTCTGAATATTAGATTAACATAACCGATATAAATACAAATCAAAATTTTAAATGTTAAGTTTGTCAGGGACAATCTTAACCTTTCACTCTGTGGAAAAAAATCCTCCTAGAAGAGCCACTATAAACCACTATCAACACAATACGATGAGACCAGATTTTAACTAGGCCACATCAAAGACTTAATTTTGAGACATTTAGAGATGGACAATCTGAATTTTCCGCTGCTTCATATGATATTCTGGTAGAGAGCAGAACTATAGCTCCATCAGTAACATTTCTAAAGCCAACCAACCCCGCACCATCATATCCCTACAGATTGAGTCAAAGAAGCCAGCTCTCACTTTGGTTCAGTGATTCCCAGATCGCTATGTAGTAGCGAGAGGTCAGCGGTCATTTGACCCATGTGCAGCAGCAGAGCCAGGCTGTATGCCGCCAACTTAGAACGCATTGATCTTGAAACTATGTTCTGCACCCTAAACATGGGAGGAAAAAAATGGTAAAGATGGCAATCGTTATTTATTTAAAACAACTTGTATTGAAGTTACTTGTACGTTTATTTTAAAACAAGTACTGCAAAACAACAGCAAGCAGAGCTAATAGTAACTTTATCATCGTACCTCCCGTTGTTAAAAGACTCCACGGTGAACGTTTTAAACAGCTTGTTCTGAATGATGCGAGGGCAGCCTTCATCATGTCCAACTGTCCACAAATGATGATAATTAGAGAGTAAATATGCACAAAGATCGGAACATTATGGCAAAACAAGGTCTTCACATTCTGATGAATAATAGTTCTCCCCTCTGATGACTCTGCACATATTGTAAGGCTGAACATAGTCAACATCGGGGAGGCGGTAATTCAATGAGAACATTTGATCTGCTTTCCAAATGGCACATCTGAGTGTTTTATGTTAAAATACCTGAAACATATCTTCACACCATCCAAAGATCCCGAGTGCTTTGCTAAATGTTCACTATGAAGCTTCCTATTTTTCAAATGAAGAAGCACAAACTCGTATTTTAAAAAAAAATTGTGTGAATTGTTGTTCTGACAGAAGTTATTTAGTAAACATTTCCTCACTTATTTACTGAGACTGAATCTGGGGTTTTATTTGCCGTCAGTTCAAATTATCAAACTTACAATAAATAAAGGGTAAAAATTTCCCCCTTTATGTGTAATCAATTCATATATTACACCAATAATATTTTCATTTTGAATCGTTACAAGATGTTCTCATGTTTTACGTTTACTCTTTAAAAGGTGTCTATGCGCCTTTCATTTTATGTTGTATAAGAGGGAGAAAAGTGGATTTACTCACACTTGCGTGAGATGGTCTTCTGCCTCGCCAGCTTGAGGAGTAGAGAGAGATAAAAAGCGCAGCGCAACGTTTTCTCTCTGGCTTCGCCCACAGCTGGCATGTTCTCTAAATGCCACAAAACACTCCGGCACCTTCAAGCAAGAAGTATAAATAAAATTCATCATGCAGGAAAACACTCTGCTACACCCTAGATATTGCAAGAAGTGTGAGACATTTGTTACCCTACCTTCCTCCTTCTCTCATCATCTTCCTCTCTTCTGGGGTGAGTGCTGCCATCTTGGATCCAGGCTGCTCCAATGCAGCAAACTCCACTGGACTCAGGACTGAAGAGATGGGTTAAGGTTGAAGAACAGCTATGCTGTGGCTCTAGACAGGAACCTACAATCACAACCTTACAGTCACACTCTGACACAAAGGAAATAAAGGATACGCTCATCGAACGGGTAGACGTCCTCTCTTTGGTCTGCGTCTGGATTGCAAGGAGGCAGGTGGGACGCCAGAGCCCCCTGGGACTCTATTTCAGTCACTTCCTGTTGGAGCGCTGGAGAAAAATAACATCAAATCTGACATGGTGAAAGCGAAATGACAAATTAGTGGAGCCGCAACTAATGATTAAAAATACTAATCAATTAACCTGTTAACGAATTTAGTTTTAATCAATAAGCGGATGCCAACAGGTTTCTTAAAGAACCTTTTTTTGTTTTTCAGAATTTAAGCTAGGTGAAATTAAACTGTCCTACTTGAGGAGTTGTGAATGGAGCATATCAATAGACAAAAGAAAAAGGTTTTTCATCATAAATGCAGATTATTTGTTTTTTTTGAGACAATTTTGGTTTAATTTCTGCTCTGAGTGGGTTCCTCTGTCAGCTAAAGGCATATTTTAGAATCACCATACTCCAGTTGTGATTGATTACTAAATTAGTTGATTATTATTTCATTGTACAATTAATTACAACACTACAATTCTTTCAGCCCTAAACCTAAGCAGCTCCAACCTTTGTTAAAAAAAAAAAAAATCTTCTAATTCTGAATCGGTTGTTATGAGTAAAGATTATTTCTTTTTTTGTTAAGCATCTTCCCCAGTCCTTACAGCTACAAAAACCACCATTACTTCACTGAGTTGCTTTTAAATCTTAATATTATACCGGTATCAATAATTTGGGTAACAGACTTTTTTTAACACCAGCAATCCAATTTCAAATCAGAACATATCGAAAAAGGATAATTTTGAAAGCTTGAAAATAAGAATCAAAAAGCTCTTGAAATTTGAATCAACACCCACCCCTAATTACATTATATTTCACTGCTTATTTTATTTGGACAGAGCACTAGGTGATCATACCTTGAAGGCCCTTCTGGTCGATCACAGAGGTGGCAGCTTTAGCCACTGCACTCTGCAGAGCGTTGCTGCCCACTTGGTTCAGCCTACGGGAGGCCAGAGCTCGTTTCTGTTTGTTGGTACCAAATGCCTCAATCAACAAGTCAACCTGAAGAGGAAAAAAAGCAATTAGACTAAAACATGACCTCTGTTATACGAGTAATAATGGTTTATTCAAGAGTGTGGGTTTGTGAATGTACCTTGTCTCTGTAGGATTGAGCAGCATCCTGACATTTAGCTGTTGACGCCTCCCCTGGTGGAAAACAAAACCCCAATAATTAATGACTTAAAGCTTTTCATGAATTGTTTGCAGTGATTTTGAAAGATTACAACCTCTGTGGTTTTATTACCTGGGATAACAGGCTGCATGTTGAACAACACAGCGCTGTGTACTTCCATTTGCATGGTTTGTTTGTTCAGGACTCCAACATAATAGCTGAGAAGACACCAAAGATCGTGTCTAACTTTTTTATTAAAATCATTCAAACCAGCTATAGAAAAATGATCTCCGTTTTCTGTTTGTTTTGGCATATCGCTCACATTAAAGCCACAAACGTCAGTGGATTTTATATAATGGCCCAACATACAATAGTATATAAAAGAGGATATGATTGGATACATAATCCCCTTATTTTTTGAAATATCCAAAAACAAAAAACAGTAGTGATATATTGCCAGAGCAGTAAATAGAGTGAAAATTGCAACATTCATCCAGTTGATCTGATAAATCAAGAATCAAGTAGTGAAGTACTTTTAAATCCCAATCTGGAGCACTATGCAATCTCATCTGAAAATGGGAGGACTGTGGAATATCTGCAAACTGGTCAAGACACTGCCACCTATTTTAACTAGACTAACTTTTTTCAAGAACATCGAGACAAAAAGAGCAAAGAAGCTCTTGACAAGTTTAGTGGAGCTGCACAAATCCAGACGTCTACTGGGAAAAGCTGCTGACTGGACCACAAACAGTCATGCAACCCATAAATCCAGTTTTTATAAAACAGTAGCAAGGATGAAACCCATTAGCAGTCTTTGCAGTTTAACAAAAAGAAAAGCAGCTGAACCTGAAAGAATCCACAGCAGTATTTGCGGCTCAAAGTTACAAGGGACCACAAATTGGAGTTTTCAATTTCTTAATATAAAAAATATATAATGAATTACTAAGTTTCCATTTAACACCAACAAGCTACTGTGTGTACAACTACTTACAGCTTACACTATATTAACTGTGATGCAAGCAGAAAAAACACATATTATTAAAGGAGTGCTGAAAAGTAGTTACAAACATTCATTGAAATTAATTTTATTTTTCCCATCAACATTTGCATCAGTTTTACCAACCAGCCATTATGGCTGAGATCAGCGGATGATCACATAAAAGGCTGGTTGAATGTTTCCACATCTAAACACAAATGTTTTCAAAACTTCCTCTTCCACCTCGGTGTTTACTAGTGTCAATGGGTCATTTCGATTGCTATATCTGCTGTGATGTCATCAATCCATTAGCAAACAAAGGAGAATTACTTGTAGGTTTTCCTTTATAAAAATCTGTTTTTTAAACCTTTAATCTTACAGTGGTTGTCTGTGTCTCATAGGCTGTCTATATTTTGTAGAAAATAAATTAAATCGCAGAATCAAATAGAAAACATATAATGAAATATTACTGAAGAAAACCTCCCAAACATTTAAATTTAAAAAAAAAAGATGTAGCTTTACTTACTTGCAGAGGTTGTTGCATTTCATTGACTCAGCCCCAAAATTCTGACCAACATAAGTTAGCCTGTCTGATTCAGCAACCTTAGAAGAAGGAAAACATGACAAACGCATAAAAATCGCAACACCAAAAACCTCGATAATACAGAAATCATCGGGCCTCCATCATCATCTTCCTCACCACTATCCGCCTGCTCTTCTTCCTCGGGTTCTTCTCATCGACGTTCTTGTACATGCTGAAATCCAGTTTCTCTGGGTTTTCGACACGGGCATTGGAAAAGCGGACTGTGGGAGAAACATTGAAAAAGTAGTTGCTATTCATTAATGCGATACACGTGAGGGAAACCTTTGCTGTAATCCTGATTTATTTAGATAAACTGCAGCAGGCGAGCGACCGCCCACGTGTGCGCGCAAAAGTCTAACATGGTCGTTGAGCTCTATATAAAATGGATAACACTACTGCAGTTAAAACTTAAAGGTTAAAAAATTACATGGAATATGATATTTTACCAATAGCAGCTTTGTCAGATTCAGTCTCCTCTCCGCAGCACACTAACGAGCAGGAGGCAGCCATGACAGTTGTTATGGGTCTTCTTCTAGAGTTTATCTAAGGTGGTTAAAAATAAACAAGTATAGAGGATGCTCATTACCGCCACTAACTGGTGTGGAGCGTGGATCATTACGGTTTCTCAAGTAATAACCATTTATTTTGTTGTTCTGTAACATTTTCTGTCGCTTTACTCCCATTAATAGAAAAAAGAAAATAATAGGTCAGTCTTTCCTAACTGTTCCTAGAACCTGACCTGAAATTTTATCCCGTTATTACCATCCGCTAAGCAAAGACAACATTTTGCATTTGTCCCGCCTGATTGGCTACTGCAACAGAACTAGCCTGTCACAATACGGTTAGGTTTGTAATACTGAATACTGATACAAAAAACGCTACAGTTTTCATCGAAAAGGAGCAAAACAAACATAATAATACAAATTAAAAAAAAATAAACCGAGGTGGTTTGTTGATAGCCATCAATTAAAAGTCATATCATGTTTTGGGATAGATAAATTATAAGATCCTTATCCATATTTGACCCGATCTTTTATCTCTGGTGTGTAATTTTCGAGTTTTATAACAAGCAATCTAGAGATCATCCTTAAAACTAATTACTGTAATTTTGAGTGTTACCCAGAATCTGAAATAGGTCATTTTATTATCTGGATTTTATATATTATTAGGGATTAACGATAGATAAAGTCAGGGTTCATGCTTTTCTTCAGATAATTCTGCTTTTTTTTAATATATAGTCTCTGATAGCTTTATTTTCTGTTACCCCACCAATCCACACTGTCAAAAGCTTTCATACAAAAATAGGAGGAGCCTTTAAAAGTGGGAAAACCATTGTTTTCCCATTTCCAGAGGCTCTTCCGATTTTCAAAAATTTAAATGAGAAATTATGAATAATTAACTGAACGGACAAACAGCTGAACATATTCCACACATTAACAAGGAAACCTGACCCAGGCCATTGTAAGCAAGAGTGATTGCCCTCATTTCAGGGATGCTCTGCTTTCCATAAATGTTTGACCAATTCTCTCAGTTTAATTACATATCACGAGTTTACAACAAAATTAGTTACTCTAATCAAATCTTTACTTCATTTTAACTCTTCCATCCTGAATCGATGTTGGTGCAAGAAGACATGGGAATAAACCTCCTGCTGAACCAAAGTCCAGGGGACCATCTCCTCAGAAGAGCCTGATTCCTTTGGAGGTTCTTCAGAATGTCTTCCAATAACAGAATAGACACTATAAAATCAGTCACAGATGCTGTTACAATTACTCTTTGTTGGATCCAGTCAAGATCGTTTCTGAGGAAAAGCCAAGCTGTGCAATTTCCTCAGAAATGAAAAGGATGCAGACTTGAGCATCTAGGTAAGTTACTGTGCTAGAATGCCATCATCCTACCCTGCAAAATCACAGATCAAACTTTGCACACAGGAACCACATATGCTTCTTTTTGGTAAGGATCTTCTTTAGAACACAAATGATAGAACAAGTGTTATCAATATACCTTTTATAGCTTTTTAGTTTTTGCAAACTGGGTGGCGGATCATTTGTTGGGAGTCATTTGTATAAAATTATTAATAAAAAAAAAATCACACGGTTAGCGTTAGCGCTCCCTTGTGGTGAAACTGTAGAAGTGCAGAACTTCACCTCGGTGAGGTCGTGGACTCGGAAGTGAAGCACAGCGCCACCTTGTGAGTCTGGCTGGTAACACCGTCTGAGCGACGAGGAAATTGTTATAAACCATTTGTGCGTCTTTCAGACGATAGGACCGACTCTCACTGTGATCTTCGAATGAAGTCACCGTGTTAAGAACAGGCCTCTATCTGGTGAGGGGTGATGGAGGGTCCCCCCCACCGCCTCGGTCGGTTGAACCCAGTGGTCAACGTGACACCGCAACTGACGTTGCTGGCTAAAACGCGTTGAGGAAGTTGACCACCGCAGAGGAAACGTGTACTTGGACGCAGCAGCGAAAATGTTGGCTAGCGGCATACATGTTTAAGGGGGCATTTTAGTAAGGAAAGGTCTTCACACAAAGTAGCGGGGCTTCCTAGAGAGCATGCTTCTGGTGCTAGCTGGCACTTCACTGGGCTGCTGTTAGCTAGATTTAGCTTCTCCAGTCCTTGGTCCGGACTTTATTCTCTGTTTTAAAGCTGCATTTTAAAGGCAAATTTCGGTAATGTATGTCCTATTTTCTCTTCATTCAGGAATATTCATTAACATCTGTTTATATCCGGTAGTTTACTCGTAATACAGTTGCTAGCTGCTGTATAGCTCATCTGTTATCAGTCGATCTACAGTATTAAGGACTCTGCTTGTAAAGCCGAGGTCTTATTTATTATGATTGTTGTATCAGATTTCGTATTTCAACATACATGTAATCGTTTTCTTGCTAAATAACACTGTTTACATTTTAATGTCGATTTTGAAGATCCGCGGGAACATTCGATTTTTTTGTTGATTTTTCTGCATTGAAAGAATATTTTTTTCTGGTTTTCATCTGTTATATCCTGTTATAACTATAGCTTAACAGCGCGTTGATGTCATGTGTTAGAGCCACAGAAAGTAGTTCAAAATTGAACTTAAAAGAAAATGGATCCATAGAATTGTTTATGCACTACTACTACTTTTCAATGCGATCAGATCTGCAAGTTTGTTTTCTCTTGTATTTTACCAGCCTTGTGCGTCTATAAACTATTATACTATTCAGTATGGATTAAGATCATCTGTGAACAACAGTTTTCAAATCTTGAAAAGTAGATTTCTCAGAAGTTGCTTTGTGTTTCGCTCACTCCTATCTCCCATCAACCAAATCATCCCAAATGACTTCAGTTACATTTGTAAAATACATTTCCAAATCCAACAAGAAATTGAATTGTGACTCATAGTTTCCTTCAAAGCATCGTTACATCGTTATGTCTGTAGAGAGAAAGGATCTCCTGTTATTTTGTGCCTTACAAACATGAAACATGAGGCCAACATTGAATTATTAGTTTTCCAACTCACATGTTTTGCATTGATGCTGAAATGGTTTATTTATGACTCTTCAGGGGTATATTTTCTTCCATGTGTTTGTTTTATCACCTATTGGTAAAATGACAAGCTGGACATTTTATGTGTTTCTCTCAATAATTACATTCACTGTAAAAAAAAATGACCTAAAAACGAGTAAAAATCTCTTAAAATAAGTGTATTTACCCCCAATTTGAGTAGGTAAATAAGATGATCTGTTAATGACATGAGTATTTTTACCTTTAAATTAAGATAATTAGAATATTCATGTGTAGTAAGTAACTGCAGTTGTTCTTTATGTTATTTTAGATGTAAATTCTCTTATTTGATTGCTAAAGTATCTCACTTAGCTGCTCAATTCAAGAAAAAAACACTTATTTTAGGAAAATTCACCTACTTAGATTTCAATTTTTTGGAGTGTTCATATTGTCACTCTCCATGACTCAACAAAAAGTTCTTCCAAAAATGTACATGGATGTAAACTATGTACTGATCATGTGTCTTCTGATTGCAATAGCTTGAAGTGGAATTTGTTTATGGGTATTAGATTATAGATTGAATCACAGTGCATGCCAAATTATGAATAACACGTTTCATTACACTTCACAGTTATGCACTGTTTCCTTTCACTTAAAATCTTTACAAATGTGCCCAAGTTTGAGTCAGGAAGGGTATGAAAGATAAGCATGGATGTGACTGCACATCTGCGCCATTTAATCAAACACCCCGTTTTCTGCTCACTCTCTGTCCTGCCTGCAGGGCCATGGATTTTCCGGGCCACTTCGAGCAGATCTTCCAGCAGCTCAACTATCAGCGCATCCATGGGCAGCTGTGCGACTGTGTCATCGTAGTGGGCAGCCGACACTTTAAGGCCCACCGCTCGGTGCTTGCGGCCTGCAGCACCCACTTCAGAGCGCTGTTTACAGTCGCAGAAGGAGACGCCAGCATGAACATGATCCAGCTGGATAGCGAGGTTTGCAACAAACCCGCGACACACCGCTTCTCCTTCCTATAAAGCTGACTGATAACAGGTTCGATTTCTTGCAGGTGGTGACGGCTGAAGCTTTCGCCGCTCTGGTGGACATGATGTACACATCGACGCTGATGCTGGGGGAAAGCAACGTCATGGATATCCTTCTTGCTGCTTCGCATCTGCACCTGAACAACGTTGTGAAGGCCTGCAAACACTACCTGACCACACGAACGCTGCCCTTGTCCCCTTCTTCAGACAGGCCCTCCCATCACCACCCGCAGCAGGAGCAGCAGCAGAGGCACAGGCAGCAGGTTGGAGATTTAGGAGCTAATGCTAACCTCACAGCTTCCACTGCTACGTCCAAGCTGCAGCGCTCCTTCCTGCTGCAGCAGCTGGGCCTCAGCCTAGTGAGTTCTGCGTTAGGAGGAATGGAGGAAGAAGGGGTAGGCAACAGAGTGGTCGAACAAAGAGCCTCCTTCCCAATCAGGCGCTTTCACAAGCGTAAGCCTCCCCTAGGGATTGGGCTTCAAGAGGAAAGACCCAGACAGAGGCAGCGGCCCTCTGCTCCCAGCAGGGGACTGTTGGGAGAGAGCGAGGTTAACGCAGAGAGAGAAGATGCAGCGCTTCTTTCACCAGACTCCCACAAGATGGGCGATGAATCCAAGTTAGACGGAGCCATCACTGGGCTGGTGTCAGCGCCTCAGGACGACCCCCAGATGCCGAGCCAGTCGGACAGCGGACACTGTGAGGAGGACAGCTTGGGAAGAATCCAGGGAGGGGTGGGCAAGGAGGAGGAGATCAGTGATCATGACCAGCAGGAGGAAAGAGTGGGAGTGAAGATGAAATCAGGAATAGAGGAGGAAGAGGCTGAGGAAGAGGAGCAGAAGGTAAAGAAACGGTAGCAAGAAATGTGAATGTCATGGCAAGGCAAGTTTCTATGTATAGCACAGTTCAGTGAATGGACATGAATTAGACAATAAAATGTAAGAAAAATAAGAGCAAATAAACTTACAAACATGAGTAAAACAGATAAAAATGTTGGACCAGAACCTTAAATGAATAATACCTTAGTTAATAGTTTTACTTGAGTGAAAGGCAGCTCTAAACAAATGGGTTTTTAACTTTTACTTAAAGTACTCAGGCTTTCAGGTCTTTTACAGTTTTCTGAGAGTTTCTTCCAGATAAGTACAGCATTGGAACTAAATGCTGCTTCTCCATGTTTGGTTCTAGCTCTGGGTGTACATAGTAGGCTGGAACTAGAAGACCTGAGGGGTCTGGGAGGTTGATACACTGATAAAAAATCTGTTATGTATTGAGGTGCTGTTCCATTCAGTGATTTATAGACTAACAGAAGGATTTTAAAGTCGATTCTCTGAGCTACATGGAGCCACTGGAATGTGGCAATGTGCTCTACTTTCCTAGTTCTAGTGAGAACATGGGCAGCAGAGTTTTGGATCAGCTGTCTGATGGACTTTTTAGGCAAACCTATGAAGACACTGTTAAAGTAATCGATTCTACTAAAGATAAAGACATGAATGAGTTTTTCTAGATCCTCCTTGAACATTAGTCCTTTAATCCTGGAAGTGTCCTTCAGGTGATAAAAGGCTGATTTAGTAACTGCCTCTATGGGCCTCTGAAGGTTCAAGTCTAAGTCATAGAGTCACTATGTAATTATCCTTTTAAAAAGTATATTATTCATTTAATTTGACCTTTTTTATTCTGTAGGGATTACAGAAATGGAGCAAGTTTGAATAATTGTGGATTTCTGCCAACTGGGAGAAAGTTACACACAGGCTTTGATATATTAATAAATCCTCCAGTGTTGGACTCAGTTTCTCTTAAGGAGCCACAGAAATAAAACCCAGACGACTTTTGATGCATCCAGCAATATTCTGGCATAATTGTGGTTGAACTTCAGAACCCTTTTGCCATCATAAATGGAAAAGCTCAGTTCAGTTTGTTGGTTTCAGAAATTGTTTGACTCTCTATACATTACAAAACCAGTTTTAATGTTGTTTTTTTTTAGAGGATCTCCTTATTTATTTATTCATTTATTATTTTTTTTTTATATTTCAAACTGTCCTGACGTTCAGCTGCTGGTTTATGCAGCATCATGGCCAGTATTCCTAAGCTTGATGCTCAGTGTAACGGATGGCTTTTGGTACCTATGGTAGTTTTGCTCAAAGTGAATTAAAGATGGAGTTTTCTCTAAACAACGCCTGGATGAAATAAACAAGGATATTACTTAGTGGTCCGACGGCACATCAATCCAAATTCAACTACTGTAAAAATGGTGGAAAAACCAGTTCAATTTCTAGAAAGAAGCAGGATCTGAGAGTAAATGTACACTTTTCTTTGCCCTGTGGCTTCATTCTAGCTGTATTTGTATTTCTTTACTCAGGTGGTGGTTAAAAGGGAGCCGCTCAGTTCGCCTGAACCTGCGGACGAAAACAGCGACGTGACATCCCAGGCAGAATGTAGCGACCCGACAGAGCCCGGATGCCAGGAGGAAGAGGAGAAGGTGGAGTTGAGCCCAGAGAGCAGCGACCGCAGCTTCACCTCTGAACCCCAGCTCAACTCCGAGTCTCTCAAGAGCAGCATGGCAGGAGGCGCTGGAGTCGCAGCAGGTTTTACCTGCAATAACATTCTGAACAGCAAACCTGCTTTTAATATTCCCAGCTTCCTTGGTGCGAAGGATTTCAGCAGCGGCAGGTCCGGTTTGGTGGCTGCAGAGGATGCCCTTCCGAACACGACGACGAGAGATGCTGTTTCACATCATTTTATGCTGAGACAAGACACGGCTGCACCATCTGGCTCTGCCTCATCGGCGGTTCTGCAGCCTGGAACGCTAAGCGCTGAGAGCAGGAACAGCTTTGGAGATAACCTGCAGCCGGACTCTTTGTTCCTGCGCCCGCTGCATGATGGTTTAGGAAACCCAAGAAATGGTGGAGGGGGTGCTAGTGGAGGACGTGGAGGCATGGATCCCTTCGGCTTGGACTTCCAGCGCTCCAGTCTGGGCCTCCACTCGCTGGGCCGCCCCTCCAGGGCAGTAGGAGGAACTAGTGCGAACGCTCTGGGTTATCAAAGCTACAGGCGTATCGCTCCAAAAATGAGCCCTGGAATGGGAGGAGAAGAACCTGGAGGTGGGATTATTCAGGATGCTGCATCTTCTTCATCGAGTTTATCCAGTCCTCTTCTCCTTAATGAAAGCGGAGGGTACGAGATGAACAGCAGCAGGCCCACCTCCCTCCCGCCCCAACTCACGCGAGCATCGGCTGACGTCCTGTCCAAGTGCAAGAAGGCGCTGTCAGAGCACAACGTCCTGGTGGTGGAAGGGGCGCGGAAGTATGCCTGCAAGATCTGCTGCAAAACCTTCCTCACCCTCACCGACTGCAAGAAACACATCCGAGTCCACACCGGAGAAAAGCCCTATGCCTGTCTGAAGTGCGGCAAACGTTTCAGCCAATCGTCGCACCTGTACAAGCATTCCAAGACCACATGTCTGCGATGGCAGAACAGTAACATGTCCAATGCTCTGCTGTAGAAAGTAATGCCTTCAACGACGGACTCAACATGAAATCCTAGAAGTTCTCCCATTTTTCTCTTCTGTCAGAATCATTGGATCAATCATTGGCTCCCCCCCCCCATATAAATCAGTCCTGATCTCAAACCAAAGATGAGGATTTTTTCTTTTCTCATACACACTATCAGCTTGTTCTATAAAGATAAACACCTTTATTCTTTTTAAAGAACACATGTAGCTTTGGACTGAATTATGAATCATCTATATCAATATCATAAGTATGACCAAGGTTTGTTGTTTCATAGGTTCAAATTTCTTAACTGGAAGAAACTCCTTCAGAGCTATTTAGCTTTGAATAACAAAACCCAAAGTAGGATGCGCTCTTATGTGATCAGTGCAGGTGGTTCTAACATTTTAATCATACCAGGAATCTGCTGCAGACTGTTGTTGAATCCACACTACAAGTACGGACTGAACCTTGCATGCACTGCAGTCTGCAGGCCTCTCTGCACAGTGGCACTGAAAAAGGACAAACCTCCTTAAACTTCTTTCAATTGATTCAGCTTATTTTATTGGGATTTTATATAATAAGCCAAAGGCAAAGAAGTGCATATTTGTGAAGGAAAAGTATTCATTGGTTTTTAACATTCATCACTTGCTAAAACACACTTTTTGTAGTGTCTATTAATATTTCAACACAATGATTTATAGAACCACCATTATTTTTCGAGTTCTACAATTGTCTTGCATTTTTCCCACCAGGCCCGCATTTGATGCCACCACCACCTTGTTTTATAGTTGCCATAAGTTTCAATACAGCTTCCTTTGCTATATCCCTTGTTGCTAACTGGAGATAGGACTACTTCTTGTTTTCTTTCCCCTCCTGCCTAAAAGTTAGTTTGCTAACACGTATTGCTAATAGATGCCCGTTCATCAGAATGTCCCACATAAACTGAGCGTCGCTTGCTGAGTATTCAGCTAATGCTCTCATTACAAAATCATTTCTATAGAAAAGCAGGTCGCTAAAGGTTTTCATCTGTGCCATAACCATTTCATTTGACGTGTCCAAAGCTTAAGTTACTGCTGTAATCTTTACTATAATGTCCTCCAACGAACCTCTGCAGCCGTTAGAAGGCAGATTCTGGGATTAAATCATACACAGGTGCATTTACTGTTATTGAAGCACATCAAATTAAAGGGTACCAAATATCAATCATACTTTTTAGATTTGTGCGCAAAGATGTTGGAAAACTATCCTTTATTTTCCTTTTAATACAAAGTTATGCACTACTTTGTGTGGATCTGTGACATAAAATCCCCCCAAAACACACAGAGGTTTAAATGCTGGGATTTTAGGGAGAGTATGAACAGGAGTTTTAATATGTTTTGAAAGCATTTTAATCTGGAGGTTATATGGGTGCTATGTGTCTGTGCCAGGTATTTATTTGATCAGGACTGGAAGAATATATGAGGCTGATAAATTCACTCGTCGAAGGTTTCGATTGAAGGAAACGGGATCGAGTGTATCGTGTCGTCGTCGTCCTCGACAAGGGATGTCGGTGCTTTTCAGTGGTTTGCTCACAAAAACTGTGAAGGTAAAGATGACTCGTTCTTCTCTACACAAAATCAAGGGGTAGTGCGAGAAGTGGGACAAAAGAAATCTAAACTCCTGAACATTAGTGTCATTTCAATGCTGAGTTTTGCCGAAAACCACCCTGTAAATACATTCAATCAGCGTCGACATTTATTTATATTTACAGTTAAGACTAGAAATGTATAAAAGTTCAGCTCTGACGACAAACCTCACCACAGTATGACTGAAATAGGTTCCTCCCGGTTCTTGATAAGTATAATTTCTGTTGTTTCGACTGGAGTTTATCAAAGTCTGTATTTCTGCCCCAGATATGACTGAAATCTCATAAAAAATTTCACATGTTTGTGTTTATTACTGTACTAGAAGTGGATGTTTTCAACTTATTTAGTTGTGCTCTTCTTGCTTTGTTATCAGAAGCCGTTGGACAAATCAAAAAATCATCTATATTAATAGATATATGGTTTTTTTCTGTAATGCTATGATATGTATAATTAATTTCATGATCCAGCAGAGCTCAGCAGCTGTAGCCACAGATAACTTTCTCTCTTTCTCACTTTACAACAGAGAATCGATACGATGGAGGAAAAGTTGTGGAAACTTTGCAAACTGTTAAAACCTCAATAGCTGATCCTGCTTACTGTCATGCAGGTTGTCCACTAATACACTAAGTTTTAGTTTCCATTTTTCTAGGACACAAAAAAGGACTTTGAAAGAAATCTAGTTGGATTTTTCTGTCTTATTTTAGTTTTTCTTAAATACTAGGGGTGCACCGATCGCAGGTTCCTGCCTGATCACTGATTCTCAATCTTTAAAAAGCCTGACATGCCGATTACCATTTTGATCAATATCATTTATTTTGTTTTATTATTATAACCAACCATGTTGTTATAAGATCACAAAAGCCATTAAATAGTTCAGTCTTGTCTCACTGAAAGGCATTAATCAGTACCCATGACACAATAAACATTACTGACATTTTCGCTCTCAAATATAAATCAAAGTTTAGAGCATTGATTTTCAGACTTTTTCAGAGGTAGATAAGATCTGTGGAAAAGATCGGTTTTACATCTAAGTATCAGCTGACCACCGTTCTCCCAAAATTAAGGAAATCAAGACCAATAAGTCAGTCAGTGCACCCCTATTAAATACCTCTACATCCAACTTTCAAATCCTTGGCAATTGCCGGTAACATTAAAGTTAACTTAAAAAAACAAAACAAAAATTACTGAGGAGATCTTCCTTTGTATCACAGATATACCGTAGATTTAAATCAGTTTGGGTCGCTCTGTTAGTTGTAAATAAGATTAACTTCTTTGGACTAGATTCTTTATTGAATAGATCTGTTTTAGTCATTTTGAAAAACAAAAACAAGTCTTTCTCTTCATATTCTTAATCACTGTATGTATTGTGACTTTGGTCTTTGATTTCAAACAGGTTTGCACCTTTATAGTAAAGTCATTACACTGTCAGCCTGTACATTAGGACTGTTTTTTTTATGAGACATATTGACACTTTGTTGCAGAAGAAAAGCCTTGTTAAAAATAAATAAAATGATGCTGTCAGATTCAATGTTCCTGAATTATAATCCAGTGGTAACAGTGTTGCTGTTTGGTGTTTGAGTTAAAAATGGGCCAATGATGGTTAAATGTATGATATAGGTCACGTTGTTGGGAGATTCCACCTGTTTGGAGTCATATTGATCCTCTGTGGTTTATTGTATTTGAAATCAAAGCACTTACTCTACTTCCCCCTGGATAAATATCACAGATTTCTAAATAACACTTAAGTCACTGCCTTACACTGAGTTTCGTTTGGTTTCCTAAAAGTTACAGATTCTTTTTTTTTACTCACAAATGCTGTTACCATGAAACAGAAAAAAATCATTGTCCTGTTGTATGAAGGTTGTAAATTATGTTGACTTGTTGTACAGACTGAATAAATCATTGGAACTCTACTAAGGTATTTATTGACTAAAATTTATCTCAGGGTTTCTGTCTAAGCCATGAAAAGTCTTAGTTGAATTATATAAGATTTTTTTTTAAAGAAGAAAAAGAATATCTGAATCATACAAACTTGTTACCTTTATTAGTGTTTAAACATTGTTCCTTTACCAAATCACAACTTCAGTATTTGTCACATTGTTTAGATTTGTAAATACTGAAAGATAAATTAACATATAATTCACTGGGATCCAGGTACTTCATAAGATCTGTGTTGTGGAGCATTTGAAATGCATTCAAATGTGTTGTTTTCGTTTTACAGTTTTTTGAAAAAAAAAGTAAAACCTACAACTGACCAATTGGAACTATTTAAAGGTAACAAAAGCTTTCCAAATACCCGCTAAAGGATTGTTTAGAAAGATACACCAGGCCATGTGTGTAAAGATTTTAAACTGCCCTGTTAAGATACGGAATCCAACTTTTGTCAAATGTTTCTTTAACTAAACAGATAGGAATGATGTAAATACAAACCTATTCAAAAAAATCGACAAATCTAAAACTATGAAATGCTTCAATGGAGCACTGATATATGCCCTGTAGTTCTCCAAAATCAAGGTGCTCTGGAGTGAGTCTCTTCTCACAGCTTGAGCTCTTTGATCATAGGTTGGCCCCGCAGGCCAAGGAGGAGGTTGTTTGCTGCCAGGGCAGACATGGCGTTACGGGTGCTGTAGGACGCACTTGCAATGTGTGGAAGAATCACTGCAGGATGAGAGGATTGAAGCAAATGATTGACGGTATTGAGCTGAGGTTCGGTAGTGGTTGACAGAAAGAAGACTCACCGCAGTTTTTGAGTGTAAACAGCGGGTGGTTGGTGGGCAGAGGCTCGGGGACGGTGACGTCTAATCCAGCTCCGGCTATCTGCCCGGTGGACAGAGCTTCATACAGGTCTTCCTGGTTCACAACCCCCCCTCTGGTGATACAAGAAGACAGAAAAGTGACAGAAAATGAAAAACACACTGGAGCCATACTTTAATTTGATAGACATCATACTTTAAAGAAAAGGAACCTTTACTTGAACATCAGTGTAAAAAATACACAAAGTATTTCCTAATATCTATATTCTTTTTTATTGACAAGTTAATGAAATAAAATTTTAAGTGTCGAGATATTTTAAAAAGATCGTTTATTTGAAAGAAACATGGAAAATCTTTGAAGAAAGGCAGTGTTTCACCGCAAACAGTATGTGACAAGATGTGTTTTGAGTTAGATTTGATTTCATTTTTTTTAGGTTAAATACCCATCTAATTAAATGGGAAATTAACTTCTGGAATTAATTTAGGCTATTTCTTATTTGTTTTTTCAGTTTTTCAGATCATTTTATTTTTACCTTTTTATAGTTTTTGACTTTTTTTTTTTTTTTTTTTTTGCCACCAGCATTCTTCAGTTCTATTGGCTAAAGTTTCAACGAATACCACAGCTTCTTAGGAACCTTCATCTTGACATCCTTCTAAAGTTTCATGTCTGTTAAACTGTTGCGTTTAGTATTACATAAGTTGACTGAAAGTTTCCAATTAAACGATGTCCGTTTCTGGTACAAATGAAAAAAAAAAACACTTAGAAAACGGTTCATTGTTTAAGATTAAGAATAATTTTTAAATTGTTCTTAAATGCTCAGAGTTTCCTTTCTGTCCGTTTTTTTTTAACCAAAAATATATTTCCTCAGAACATGAAAACAAAAGTTAGACTAGAGTACCTGCTGGTGTTGATGAAGATGGAGGTGCTTTTCATCTTAGCGAAGAGCTCCTTGTTGCAGATTTCTTTGGTCTCCGGTGTTAAAGCACAGCATACAGTCAGGAAATCAGACTGCTTTGCCAATTCATCCATTGAAACTTAAAAAAAAATTAAATCAAATCATGTAAACACTGGAAAATTTTATGCAATACCATCGGTGCATTTCTGTTTAGTAGGTTTAAACCAAGAAACCGACTATAAAATGACTTGAAGATTTAACAGACTAGATATATTCACCAACATTTCCCCATACAAGCATCACATACATGCTAAAGTGGAAAAAATGTTTGCTAAAATTTTGGGCTAGAGGGGTAGCTATGCACTACTCTATCATTTGCACCTTGAACAACTGTTCAGTTGCTTTTATGGAAGTGCAGTCAATGAGGAATTGGTGCTTCCTGATAAGAAAACTGAGATTATTTCTCATGCTTTGTCCAGCACTGTACTGTATTTCCTTTGGCCTCTGGATTTAGGTGATTTAATGCATTTTAATTTTTTAAGAACATAACATGTTTTTAACTTGATCTCTCTTAAAATGTGTGTGGTTTTGTGGTTTGCATTTGGACTGACGGTGTGGTTTGTGTGAATTAAATCCACTGATGAGAAGAGGGTTACTTCTGTTACTCCATATTCAGTTACTGCTTGCTAAGGGGTTATGCAGAATGTGTGCAGGAGAAAGGGGAGAGGAAGGTTTCTAAAACCATAACAAAGCCTCAATTTTTGCTGCTTTGAAAATAAAGGTTTTTTTTATTTAAAAAAAAAAACAGAGGGAAGACTCCAAAATATTGCTATAATTGGTTCTTAATTTGAAATTATTCATATCTAAAGTTACGATAAAACATGACCCGAAAACTTTAAAACTATTTGAAAGGATTCATATTCTCCTTACTAAGCTCCACCATAAAGGTTTGAAGTATCATCAACAAGAATATATTCCAAAAATGGCTGCTCCCTAAGTGCCCCTGATCCACATCTTACCATATTCAGCATTGATGGCCTTGGCCAGCTCAGGTCTAGGAGCCACATCTGTGTAGATGAACTTCTTCACTTTGAAAGGTGCCAGCCGCTCTGCTATAGCCACACCTAGGCAACAAACAGAAGAAAACATCCAGCTGACAGAGGAGGTAATTAAGTGACAAGCTAATGGAAATTCATCGACTTTACCTATCCTTCCAAGACCCAGAATTCCCACAGTGCTGTTGGCCAGCTCGTATCCACATAGCCACAGAGTTCTCCATGTGCCCCAGCCACCACTGACACGAGTCACAACAGGAGAAAGTTGTTGAAATTTGACCAAAAAGAAAAGGAAAGTTAAAAACCTGTGGTATTAACATAACTGTGTGGGTGAGCTTACGTCTTTGCTTCATGGGTAGCTTCTATAAGCCTCCTGGAGGTTGTAAGCAGCAGAGCTACAGTAAGCTCTGCAACTGCATCTGTCAGGACCTCTGGGGTGTAACCTACACGGATTCCTCTGTTGAGAGACACAAAGACACAACTATACTAGCCTGTCTCAGTTAAGTAAAACTGACTGGTTCTACACATATAAGGACCTAATTTAAGTGTATTACTGAAGGAAAAGACAGGATCACCTCTTTTTCAGCTCCTCCAAAGAAAGATGATCAAATCCCACTGACATGGTACTGAGGACCTTTAGGTTTGGACCTATAGGAAAACATAATAGACACAGTTTAATATATCACTGAAAAACAAAATAGCAATAGCAATAGAGTCAGTGTTGAAAGAAATCAACAAGAAGTAATGTATGCTGCAGATGACACAGCAGCAGTAGAAGAGGTTATTCTGGTCAGATTAGAACAAACCCAGACTTGGAACATGATGTCTTTCTATAGAAGCTGTAAACGTTTGCAGATCTATGAAGGAATGGTTTGGATCAGAGCATGATTAAAATGGCCCAGTTAAACTAAATTTAGTGAGAATCTTAGATAACGATGGAAATGTACTCACTCAATTTAATCTATATGAGCTTGAGTTATTTTGGAAATCACTTGCAAAAAATTCCAACGAGCAAAGCCTGAAGAGAAATACTCTAAAAAGAACTGTTGTTACAGTAACGGGGAAAAAAACTCTACAAAGTTCTATCTCAGGGTGGCAAATTATGTTTGTGAAAAAATCTTTTAAACTCTCAACACTTTAAAATGCTGCTCATCTTTGAGTTTGTAATCAAAATCCCATAAAATACTGTATGTGATTGAAGTAAGTGATAGTAAGGTGAAGAATAATGAAGAAGTTCGATGGATTTGAAATTCTTTTCCATACCCGCTGCATCCAACAGTTCTGTGTCAATCTTTTCAGTCAGCACGCAGAGCAGACCGTCCACACCTTTCACTTTCTGTAGCAGCTCCTTTCTAGGCACAGGGGTGTCGTCTGAGTCCCACAGCTCAAACTGCACCCTGTGCATAAAAGAATACTTGAGCAATACGTGTGATTTATTAGATAATCATCTATTGAGGAATAAATAGGATTTAACGTTGACATATTTCTCTCAGACACTGAATCAAATGTATTCATCTATGCTGTATGGAAATATTGTTTCAGATGCCATCCTGTTAATAAAAGGTAAACATTAGAAGTTAGAAGTCATTCTGTTGCAGGACTTTGACTTACTGCCCAGAATCCCGCAGGATCTTCAGTCCTTCAGGTGGGATCTGTCTAGTGACATACACCCTTGGCAGAGTTGACATCTCCCTCAGCACTTTGGTTGTTGTTCCCCCACGGAAACCCAAAGGAGTAACAGCAATCCTCTGTAGCCGGTGTAGTGCCATGCGGCTGCTCATTATTGCCAGTAATCTGCAGATCTCTGTAAGATGATGTGTTGCTGCTGGAGTTTAGAGCCCCGCTGCAACCATGTGTTCAGTTCTGTCTGTGGTTCAGGGGGAGGTTCCCATGTGCGTCTGACCAATCTGATTAAAGGGAGGGTGGCTCAGAGGTCTTGAGGTGAAGGGTCATTTTTTTCAGACCAAAAGAACACAGTATGACAGACTTTGCTTCTTTTTTTTGTTGCAAGATTTAATGGAAGTAAAGTCCTTTGCATCAAATCGAATTCAAACACCTGTGACACTTTTTTTAAGTAATACATTCGTTTTTTGTTTGTTTTTTTTCCAAACAGTTCACCAAACTGAACTCAGACAGATGTAAATGTTTCACCTGCTGTTGACCTTCGTTTCTTTAAACAGGAGAGTACCCAAACAGATCCTGTTCTTTTCTCCGGCTCACACTGGATCACTAGGGTCTTTCTGGTATACTAGTATTTTTTTTATGCAAACATTAAAGCATTAAAATTAAACGCTTGTGGTTAAGTAAATAAAAACTTAAATTGACAATTAGAGCTTTAAAACTGAATCACATGTCAAAGAGTCTTTAAGTTTACTACAAAAGGTTTATCCTTTAAGAAATCTGAAAGCATCAACCTACTGATACGTATTTGATTCTTCTTCCAAAAGTTCCATTATGTCATTGTGTGGATGAAAAACAGAGAATATGGTGCAAGGCAAAAGTTATCACACCAAGTGTCAATGTTTATATTGTGTGCTGCTACAAACACAACCCTCAATCTGTTTATTTGTTTACAAACAAAAGTTAATTGCAAATTTATAAAATTAAAAAGAACTTTAAAATCCATTTGTATTGAGATAATGTAATATACTCATCTTCCGCTTTATCCAGGCAGCAGTCTCAGCAGAGACTCCCAGACTTCCATCTCTGCAGACACCTCCTCCAGTTCTGCTGGGGGACGCCTGTGGCACTCCCAGGTCAGCTGAGAAACATAATGATTCATAATCTAATCTATTTATTTCAAAATTTGGCTTACATTCATATTTGGTTTCCTTTAATATATTTAAATGAAATACATCTTAACAAAGAATCCCTGTGATCAATCTTATTCGTTAATTTCTCCAGTGCCTTTAAAACGGTTCTAGAGGAGCCTGGGTGGGACCAGCGTGTTTTCATGGGGGCACAGAAAAGCATAAAAAACAAGGCAATAGCTTAACATTTAAAATATATTAAGAGAGCCACAGAACCAAAGAGCCACTTGTAACTCTGCACTGA
Organism: Jordanella pulchra; assembly: GCA_034780135.1. Taxonomy (NCBI): domain Eukaryota; kingdom Metazoa; phylum Chordata; class Actinopteri; order Cyprinodontiformes; family Cyprinodontidae; genus Jordanella; species Jordanella pulchra. The sequence goes on from JAUZNJ010076319.1 coordinate 22,595, forward strand.
ATTAAGTGAAATTTACACATCATTTAGTTTATTTAAACTTTTATGTTGTTCCAAATAAAAATCTGTATTTTTGTTTAAAAATTTTCATTTTATTTACCTGAAGTAAACAAAAAACATGGAGAAAAGAGGCAACTGAAATAATTAGTTGATGAATAAATATATAAAATAAAGCTTTGGACTATTAGGTCAATGTACATTCATAATTCAAGAATTTAAGAACTTAAATAAAACGGATAAATTCAGCTGTAACAAATGAGAGTATACATTTTTAAATGGTTCAAATAACATTTAACACCTGAAAACTGATTCTATCTAAATATAACTGAAGCTACAACAAATTGAGGTAATCAGTTACTAATGTCTCTTCCAGTATGTCGCTGTTTGGCTTTTTTTTTTTGTTAGTTTTATGTCATCAGTACAGGGGCCATAACAGGAGCCAGGACCAGTTCTACAGGGGGACCGGCCCCTGTCTAGAACTGCCCATGTGTGGAGCCCTGCCGGGAACTGTGCTGTCATAGCTCTTGTTCATCCTCTCTACCATTACCTCTCCATGCTTGCATCTTCACATGTTCTCAGACAATTCTGCCTTAATTGGCAATCATTACAAGTAAGGATGACTTGGAGGACAGACAGTGAATATGGATCTTGATAGAATGGTGCCAGCAGGATTACATTTTCATGCAGGGGCATCAAGGTAATGATGTTGACATGGAGGAACTTTAGGAGCAGCAGGGTTCCCACCTTTACAATAAAATTGATATAATGTATTTATTACAGTTCCTGTTTAAATGACCAATAATACATGTATGCATTTTATTTTTTACTGATATATCATATTGATCATTTAAAGAAATTCTAACTTTAAATAAGTGACAAGACGCTTAAATGATCTAAACTTTCCTCTCCCGAACGGCTATAAATAAACTACCAGGAAATCATTGGCTGATTTAGGTCACGTGATCAGGTTAACCCGGAAGCACTCCGAATTTTTAACCAGTCACAGCAATTCATTCGCTGATGCCCATCGCTCATACCGTCAGGTACCCAGCTTATGGTTTTAAATTATTGTTATAAGACTTTTAAACACACATTTGGCATTGTATAGGACAGAGGGTTTACTTTCTTAAATAGAATAATCGTTTGGAAAGTTTTAGATGTCCTCGTATTTACGTCTACACTTTTAACGAGTTTATGATAGACTAAGCCCTTTTCACCGGTATCTTCCTAGGAGTAATGCTGAGTGCTAATATAGGAGCTAACGTTGAGTTTCAGTTAGCATTTCCGTTTTTAACAAAGTACTCTTTTGTTCAGTTTTAATGTTTGTTGTGTAGAGGGCCTTCCGACAGGGCACGTTATTCTGACTCGAGGCTCTGGTGCCGCGGCTACTGACAACCAGTTAGCCATGTAGCTAACCTGCAGCTGGGCGTTGGTTTCAAAACAGAACAGCAAATAATACCACAGATGTCAAATTGTGTCTTTGTGTATGTTTTTCAGAAGGAAGAGTCTTGATTTTAGAAAGTACCGAAGCACCCCCCTTCCCCTCTCGGCATGGCTGCAGAACTGATGGAGATTGACGACTCTCTGTACAGGCAAGTGCCGTGTGGTTATCCTCTCATTAATTAACCCGATAACATAGCGTGGCATTCAGGTCAGGAAATGACGGCGCCCTTCCCCGCGCAGCAGTCCGTAATCCTCACCTTCTCTCACACTTTCTCCCCCTTTCTTCTCCATTCAGCCGCCAGCGTTATGTACTTGGAGACAGTGCTATGCACCAGATGGCCCAGTCCTCAGTCTTCCTCAGTGGAATGGGAGCACTGGGAGTAGAGATAGGTAGGCTGGAAAATCAATTTTTGTTTGTACTTTTTAATAGTATTGTAGTTGGAAAACGTTACTAACTAGAACTACCTTTGATCCTTTTTTTTTTTCTCAGCAAAGAATATAACCCTGGCTGGTGTAAAGGTAGATGCTTTCTTAAAGTGTTTTGATTTACATGCACCAGAGTTTGATTTTAAACTTTCCCGAGTCCTAGACTTTTATTCCTGCTTTGTTTTCTTTTCAGTCCCTTCTGCTTCATGACACAAAGAAGTGCGAGACCTGGGATCTGGGTTGCAACTTCTTTATCCGCAGTGAGGATGTGTTGAATCATAGAACCAGGTAATGTGGAGGATGTGGAGGATATTCTTCGTGGCCTTTTAGATTTGCAGATGAACTGTTCACTTTGGGTATGTATGCAATAAACAACTTCAGTGGAATTTAAAAAGATTTATAATGTAGACTTGGTTTAAATGTACTTTGTTGCTGGATAGTTGATCACTCTTTAAATCAGAAACTGTTATGAGTATTGTTTGGTTTCCTGACATGGGCCGGGTTTAGTGCACAGTGCATCCATTTTCAGCTGGGTTTAGTTTTGAGCTACACTAGATGACTAGTTTTGTGTATTGGATCATTGTCCTGTAATAACCCTCAGTCGTTTCCATATTTGAACCATCTATCTCAGGATTGGAGAAGTTTAATAATTTAGGGATGTTCCACCATTGTTCCAGCTTTTGTTTATTACACAGCTGGAAAAAAATTAGGGTTTTTTTTTGTTTGTTTTGTTGGAACCTTGGTTTGTGATTTTGGTTAGAATTTGTGAAACTTGAACTTGATTTGGTGCTAAAGCATGACAATTCTCCTAAAGACACATCCCAATGGTTTTTGAATGGAAGAATCAAAGCTAAGGTTACGCTTCTGTGAGTTCCAGCTCCCAACCATGTTTAAAATGTATGGAGGTTGCTTAAAATTCAAGTGAGATCAGCCATTCCTTGTAAGAGCGGCCAAACATCCGTCCAGTTTTATGTCAAATGTCAAAGGCTTGTTGAGATTATGTGGTTTCAGGGACCTGCTACGGGACATTTATCCAAATATGTGAGGAGGTGCCTGTATGTGTTTCAGCTAGTACTTTGATCATGTCGGAATTAATAAATAATAAATGTTTTCACCTATTTTCTTTTAATACCACCCTGAGTAAAGAAAAGTCCTCAAACACATAATTTAATGTGCAACATCCATGGTGATGGTAAAACACAAACTCCTTACTGGAAAGGATTTGTTCAGTTAGATAGCAGTATAGAAAAACAGAGCCAACAGAAGTTGAAAGAAGAATTTGATTTTGTGGTGATTCTTAAAGTTGTACTTGGATTGATAATTAATCAGCTTTTTATTAACATATTGTATCTTGTTTTCTATGTTAGATTTTTCTCTTGTTAAAAATCAAACAAGACCTGATGCCTCTGTTTCAGGGTGGAGGCTGTTTGCCCTCGCGTTGCTGATTTAAACCCGTATGTCCAAGTTGACATGAGCTCCTTGTCTTTGGATGACAACACCGATCTAAGTTTTCTCAGAAAGTATCAAGTAAGTTGGTGTTTTTTTTTTTTTGTTTTTTTGTTTTTTTAAATCAGAAAAAGAAAGTCTTATATTTAGCGCATTGCTTTCAGTCTAGGTAAATTGCTGTCAAACATTCCAGCCTCCAGATTTGTATTTTGTACGGATTTTTTTAGTGCAGTTGTGGGAACACTCAGTCCTGGGGATTCGTAATTTAGCTGCAGTGTTTTTTTTATTTTCTTGTGGGAACGTGGAATTTGTTACCTGGGTAAATTCAAAGTAGCTACTGTTAATCAATGGATGGAGAAGAAAACCCAAATAAATTACAATATTTGTATTTGTAATGTAGCAAACTGCATGAAGTTTGATTAGTTGAATATCCTAACATCTACGATGCCAACAGAAGACTTTAATCAAATGATCTAAAAATAACAAGGCATTATTTGGCTTCAGTATCGTCTGATGCAGTTTTCCTGTCAAGTTTTTTTTTTTTTTTTTAAATTCCACTTTGTGAGTCGTTTAAAAAAAAATCAAAATTTCTCACATTGACTCTTGTTGATTTATCATTTCCTCAATGCCGTTCTTTCCACTGCAGTGTGTGATTTTGACAGAGGCCAGTTTGAGCCTTCAGAAGAGAGTAGATGCCTTCTGCCACTCCCAACAACCCCCCATCAGAGTAAGGCTCTAATACAACCTGAACGACTCATCCTCTCCCAGCTGCATTTTAAACCAAACCTGTTAACCTTTTTGTTGCCCCCAGTTTATCTGCTGCGATGTGTACGGCATCTGTGCCCGCCTGTTTTGTGATTTTGGGAAAGAGTTTGAGGTGTCCGATCCCACAGGAGAGGAGCCCAAAGAAATTTTTATCCAAAGTATCACTCGGGTAAAGTTTATGCTCTTCTATTTGGTGCATCCAGCTCTTCTAAACTTTATCCACTTAAAAAAATAAAAACTAACAAGATCCTGTTCTGATTCAGGATAATCCTGGTATTGTAACCTGCATGGACAACCGCCCCCATGGCTTACAGACAGGTCAGAGTGTTATCTTCAGGGAAGTCCAGGGGATGGTGGAGCTCAATGGGACTGTGCAACAGGTCACAGGTAAGTGTGACTATGTGACATTAAAACTATATCTTCTGTTTGATAAAGTTTACTAGTAAACTAATCAAGTTTTTTTTTCTTCTTTTTGCATGTGGTTTCTGTTTTGTAATTGTGCCGTTTTAGTGCTTTCCCCTCACAGCTTTCAAATAGGAGATACGTCGCTACTACAATCATATGCACATGGCGGTTTCTTTGTAATGGTGAAAACCCCCAAGACTTACTCTTTTGTAAGTAAATTCATATCACTCTGCAAATGTTTCCTTTGACAAAATGGAAATGGATATTAATGAAATGAATGTACCGACTGACTTTGGGTTGTAATGTGTTATGTCTTCCAGGATACACTAGATAAACAGCTGTGTGATCCTCAGGTCTTGATTCCAGACTTCAGTAAACCGGAGGTAAGAATGGAAAACCCACCTCCCCAAGGTCTGACTCTATTAAATGGTATTTAAAGTTGGCTATGTTAAATCAAACCAAACTGTGACAAATTAAAAGATGGCTAATATTATTAATACATTTTATTTAAGGCGCCTTTCAGGACACCCAAGGACGCTGTACAACAAGAGAATCAAAAATACACATAGAACAATATTTACATTAAAAACAGTGGAGGTTCTCAGTCTTGGACATCTTTTTTGGTCTTGGTTTAAACAGAGGTAAAGTGTCAATATTACAAATATCAGGTGGGAGGGAATTTAGGAGCAGAGTGGGAGAAAACTCTGCACCACGTGGTTGATGGGGTGGGCAGGAGACTTGACAAAGTGGATGTAGGAGGAAGATCTAAGGGAGAAGGGGGGTGGGTGCAATCTGAAGGAGATCTGGGGGGTATGGAGGAGTAAAAATTCTGGATGAACTTGAAAGGAAAAAAAGGAGGATTTTTAACTGAGTTCTGAAGCTGACAGGAAGCCAGTAAAGCTCCTGTAGGACTGGGGTGATGTGATGCAATGAGGGGATTTTGGTAATTAAACAAGCTGCTAAACACGCATGCCTGAATGAGTTAGAAAAAAATGAGGCTGGAAATGGTCAATAATCCATCTGTTTCCAAACATTTAAGGAGAAAAAAATATTGCAAAGTATGAAATCTGGTTTATCTATGTCTATGGTTTGAATAATATGAACTATTAAATCAGAGTGTGATAGATGTTTGGATTTTCTGGCTTTATTTGCTATTTTATTGCCTAAAAGTGTCATCTGTAATTTTCCTTGTGCATTGATCTTCTGTCTGCCCAGTGTTCAACAGTCTATTGTCCTTTCATCTGCCGTTCTGTCTGTCATTCGTATGTCCACATATTAACTTTTCTTTTGTTGTACATTAATACCTAACCATTTAATGTTGTAATTAAAGGGGAGAATTCCCGAGAACTTTGTTAATAATGACTTCATCTGGAAATGTTAGACATCTATGAATGAAAAGTGTGTAAAGCAGGATGGAACTTCCCTATGCTGAGAGAAAATGGATTTGTATAATAACACAAGGGTTGTAGCCCATTTACTTCATTGGAATGGATGAAAAAGAAAAAAGACTATCATATTCCTCATTTATTCTTGTTTAATCCATCCTTCAGGCTCCTCTACAGATCCATGCTGCCATGCTGGCCCTGTATGACTTCCAGGTCAAGCACTCTAGACTTCCCAACATTGGGTAAACAGACGTTCTCTAGCCTTTTTTCTGCATTCACTGCAATTTCTCACTTTAGGATGTTTTAATTCAGGCTTATAATAATAATAATAAGATTCATAAAAATGCAGAAAAGAGGCATTAAATGTTTTATTCTCATCAATCTCAGGTGCTCACAGGATGCTGAGGTTTTACTAAAGCTGACTGAGGAAGTAAATGCAACGATGTTGACCAAGGTGAGCCTTTTCTCCCTTTATTACTTTGGGATTCACAATCGCACACAGTGATTCCTTCTCATCTCTCCATCCTTGTCATGACCTCCTTCACTGTAGGTTCCTGTGAACGCTGAGGTGGTTCGCTGTCTGTCTCGGACAGCCAGGGGAACTCTGCCTCCCTTAGCTGCAGCTGTGGGAGGAATAGCGAGTCAGGAAGTTCTCAAGGCTATTACGGGGAAATTTGCACCCCTGCAGCAATGGGTAAGATTTTAGTTTTAAGCTATAAAGCATCTTGCTGTCAGTTCACCCCTATGGTTGGCTCCATTTTCTCTGTTAATTGGACCTCTCTAATTGTTCAGTTTTATCTGGACACCATCGAGCTGGTCAGGCCTCTTCAGACTCTTGCTGTTGAGGAGTTTTCCCCTCGGGGTGACCGATATGACGCATTACGAGCCTGCATTGGTCAATCATTGTGTCTGGATCTACACAAGCTCAGGGTCTTTATGGTAGGGGTTTGGCCTTATTGGGAGGGTACATGCATTCAGTGAAGGATGTTTAAACCAAAGAAACCAGATTTTTTTTTTTTTTTTTTCCACTTAGGTTGGTTGTGGTGCCATCGGCTGTGAAATGCTAAAAAACTTTGCCCTTATTGGTGTGGGATTGGCCAAGAGCTCTGGAGAGGTTGGCGTCTTCCCCTCCATTCTTTCTTTTTAGTTACCATTGTTTCCATTTCCTTATCTAATTTAGCTTTACTGCTTGTGTCACATCTAAGGTTTGCGTCACAGACCCGGACCTCATAGAAAAGTCTAACCTCAACAGACAGTTTCTCTTCAGACCCCATCACATACAGGTGAGTGACGCTGCATTTAAAGCCGTTAGATGAACTGCAATCAGCAATTAATCGGTCATGATGTCTTTTCCGTTTCAGAAGCCAAAAAGTACCACAGCAGCAGGCACCACCCTCGACATCAACCCAGAGCTGCAGGTGGATGCTCACCTGAACAAGGTCTGTCCAGCCTCTGAGAACATCTACAGCGACTCTTTCTACTCCTCCATGAACGTGGTGGTTACCGCGCTGGACAACGTAGAGGCGAGGAGATACGTGGACAGGTTGGTTTCTGAAAGGGCCATAGTCCAAACGTAGTGCACATTGATAGCAGCTGCTCTCCTACATACTATTGGGGAAAATGTTAGCGTGTTATTAGAGATGCAGTGTTTAAAAATGTAAAAAACTGCCATAAAGATTTTTTTTTTTTGTAAAATAAAAGGCTGACATCTTAAAAATCAAACAAACAAACAAACAAAAAAAAATCATCTCATGTTTTGTTCCTGGAAAAACTTTGAAAACTGAAATCCTGGAGGTTGTTGGGAGGGCTGTGTGATCCAGTGTAACAGACACAGTTACATGGGAGAGCTGTGCCGTACAGTTTGCTTCCTGTTGCCTGCTGGGTAGCTGGTTTTGAATCTCCTTCCCTCTAAAACATCTGAGTATAGAGTTTCATTTTCCATCTTCAGGCTGTCCAAGTCTGAAACAGGCTGATATTTTTTTTTTTACCAGACTTCTGTTTTCTTTACACATGAGAGAACCGGTCGTTTCTTTCTTTCTATAGTTTTTCTCAGCTCCTTGGTGTTACTTCTGTTCAAAATAGCTAAATCAAAGCTTTAAAGTTTAACTGTTTGATTGTTGTTTTTTTGTCCTTACTGTATTTTTAGCCGCTGTGTGTCCAATCAAAGACCCCTCTTGGACTCTGGCACCATGGGAACTAAAGGACACACTGAGATTATTGTCCCAAACTTAACAGAGTCATACAATAGCCATGTGAGTCTTACTTTCTGGACATATATTTATATGTATTATGTATTTTTCTGTTGTGTTCTTACCATTATGAGCTGTGTGTCATTTATCTCCCCCCCCCCAGAGGGATCCCCCTGAGGAGGAAATCCCATTCTGCACTCTCAAGTCTTTCCCTTCGGTTATTGAGCACACCATCCAGTGGGCAAGAGACAAGGTCTCACTGCAGTTGATTTGAGAATTATGTCACTACATGGAGTGTTTTCTGATGCTTTTCTTTTGGCTTTGATTTTCTAGTTTGAGAGCTCCTTTTTCCATAAGCCTTCCATGTACAACTCATTCTGGCAGACACACCCTTCAGCTGATGTAGTGCTGCAGGTAAAATTTGTTACTTTTTCTTTCCTCTGCTCATTTAGCATATTTGTGATCATCTCTGGTCTGTCTGTAGAGGATGCAAGCAGGGGAAAGTCTGGAAGGATCCTTTCAGGTCATTAAGCTGCTGAGCAGACGGCCGAGTCAGTGGAAGCAGTGCATCACCATCGCTCGTCTGAAATTTGAAAAATATTTCAAAAGAAAGGTATCGGTACTCAACCTATAGATGCGTATGAATAGGGCTAGAGATTAAATCTGGGAGTTTTTAACATCTCATCTTTTCTTCTAACTATTTAGGCCCTGCAGCTGTTGCACTCATTCCCCCTGGAAACCAGGTTAAAAGATGGAAGTGCGTTTATTTGTTACTTTGTCTTAGTTATAAGATTATTATAAGTATCCACAAAGTAAAACGTCTCAAACTTTGTGTTTTTATAGGTTTATTTTGGCAGTCCCCGAAAAGACCCCCAACACCGATTGATTTTGACTTGAAAGACCCATTGTGGGTAGACTTTAGTATTTTACTAGCACATTAAATTCCTGTCATCCAAACCTAACCCTTCTGTTTCATTTATTTTTGTTTTGCTCTTTTTAATCAGGCACTTCACTTTCATCGTCAGCACAGCACGGCTCTATGCAGAGGTTTATAATATCGCCTACTCGGAAAAAGTAGGTTACACACACAGATGAGCATATATTGTCAAATAAATATTTAATCACTGACTGGCTGGACTTTTTTTGTTCATCAGGATCTTTCTGAAGACTCTGTGACTAGGATTCTCTCTGATGTCAAGATTCCTGAATACAGACCCTCAGAGAAAGTAGGTTCTGCTCCTCATTTGATTCGGGTTGTTTTTTGTTTTTCAGTTTGAGAAATATAATGCTTTTATTTTGTTCTGCTGGTTCTAGTGTATAGAGACTGATGAGACGGCTAGGAAGCCCGACACGATTAAGATGCCTCTGAGCAGTGAAGAGGAGAGGGAAGCCATCGCACAACTTGAGCAGGCCATCGTCGCCAACAAGGTCACACCAGGTAATGCAGACATCCTCAAACCAACTGCACACAATTCAGGGAGCCTGCTTCCTCAAATTAGATTTGAGCCATCAGTCTTTATAACAGCGCTTTTTGTTTTGCAGAGGGTTTACAGATGAGGCCCCTTCAGTTTGAAAAAGATGACGACAGCAATGGTCACATAGATTTTGTCACGGCGGCGTCGTCTATCCGAGCCAGGATGTACTCCATCGAGCCAGCGGACAGACTGAAGACCAAACGCATCGCTGGGAAGATCATCCCCGCTATTGCTACGGCAACGGCTTCTGTGGCCGGACTGGTGAGAGCAGCTCTAACACACGATTTGTTTTCAACATGTAACCAATGGACATTGTTGTTTTTTTTTTGTTTTTTTTTTCTACAATATTGTTCTTTGGAACAATATTCACTCAGACGTCTTCTTCTATGCTGCTTTACAGCAACAAATATGAGGCTCATTGGGTGACCCAACAAAAGAATGGGGATGGGGGGTAATAAAGTCTGAGGTTTTAAAATATATTCAAAGTAAATCTAAAGAGTATCAAGTTTTAGCAGTAATTGTAGTTTGGAACGTTTTAGGAGTTTCTCTACTAACTTTGTGTGTCCAGACCAGCAAGGTCCAACTGGTTCCAGAAAAGCTTGTGTGGCTCCTGTTTTTTTTCCAACTTGGTGAGCTACGACGTAGCTCTAGTTGGTTGTTGTGTCTTTAGAGGTCTTTTACAGCCTTTAAACAGGTCTTCCTTCAGAACCTCCCTGTATTTAACTCTATTCATCCTTACAACTGACCTGCTGCTAAAAACCAATACATGATGCTTCTACTGCTGTGTTGGTGATGTTAGTTTCTACCTTTGTGCTCCCAAGTACCACATATTGTTTATGGCTAACTGTAAATGGAAAGTCTTCTTGCTTCTTTCAGCAGTTGTCTTCCTTCCTCCAAACCCCCTTTAAAGGCCAGATTTGTGGAGAGCATAGCTAATTGTCTTGTTGGCTAGTTCTGCCACCTGAGCTGTAGATCCCTGCAGCTCCTCCAGAGTTGCCATATGCCTCTTCACTGCTTCTCTTTTTAATTTTATCCTTGTCCATCCTTTAGTTAAGTTATTGCATTAATCATGGATTCAGCAGCACTCCATCAGATCCCCAAAGCTCAGGATATTGCTTTAGTCACTATTCCTGCTTTAATATCCTTAGTTTCACAGGAATTTGGGGGATAGCAGAATAATTTGGGCCCCACACAAATACACAGAAGCTATGGTAATTCTTAGTAAACCAACTTCAATTTTGATGCTTTTCGTCTCATTCTAAATGTTTCCCATTGATCAGTGTTGAATGCTAACATTTCAGGTACTGTTTTGAATTATTTAGGTCGCGCTGGAGTTGATCAAGGTGGTCGGTGGCTATGGGTTTGAATCGTTCAAAAATTGCTTCTTTAACATGGCCATTCCAGTGGTGGTGCTCACTGAGCCCGCCCCAGTTAAACGGACGCCCATCAGGTAGAAGCACCAGCATATTTTCACCATCATATGTCTCACGCCAAGGCACTAAATGAAACATGTTTTCCAGGAACAACATCTACTTTTCCATTTGGGACTGTTGGACTATCTTCGGTCACGAGGACTTCACTCTTTCTGACTTCATGAATGCAGTGAGGGTGAGAGAAGCTTTGCCCCAGTTAATTGCTCCTTCGCCATTTAACCCAAAACAACACCGACATGGTCAACATGCACTCATTATTCTATCCCTGACAGATATCAGGTTTGATTGCTGATTAGTCTCTCAATTGAGATTTTATGTTATTTTTTTTATTCATCAAAAAGGTACATAAAGAGAAAAACAGGGTTATGGGTTAGAATAGCAGATCAGATATTGGTAATATGGGATTATCATTCTTTATGCATTAAAGCATCTGTTTCAACGATCTATTTGTTTTTGTTTGTTTTTTTTTACCTCCAATAGCACATTTTAATACAATGTGTTAAGTGAAGCATTTATAAACTAAGCATAGAGGCAATTCTTGGCTTTCATGCATTTAATTAATTATCTGATTGCTCCTCAACTGTTACCTTGGATTGATTATTCTCCTCAATAGTTATAGCTGCCCATTTTAATGTTTGTGCAGGAAAAATACGGAATTGAACCGAGCATGGTTGTCCACGGTGTAAAGATGCTCTATGTGCCTGTGATGCCAGGACATTCCAAAAGACTGAAGCTGACGTAAGAACTGTCCTCCTAAAATGTTTTTATTCTTCAGTCTCCTCTTCAATAACGGATGCATTTAACCTGTTTTCCCCCACAGGATGCAGAAGCTTATCAAGCCGTCGGCTGCCAGGCAATATGTCGACCTCACCGTATCGTTTGCTCCTGAATCGGATGGAGACGAGGACCTCCCGGGTCCTCCTGTCAGATACTACTTTAGCCCAGAAAGCAAGGCCCCTTGACAGCTCCAGAAATGTCGCCCTCATAAACCTACGGTGTCCTTATCTCTATTAATTCAAACTCTGTTGTCCTCACTTCCGGGGGGGGGGGGGGGGGGGGGGGGGGGGGGGGG
>JAUZNJ010076319.1:34640-52148 GCA_034780135.1 Jordanella pulchra
CCTTATCTCTATTAATTCACACGCTGTTGTACTCAATTACCCCCCCCCCCCTCCCTGTCAAGAACTGGAGCCTCTTCGGGACAATAGTTCTCCCTGCAAGCCTCTTTAATTTGACCGTGACAAAGCTCCCAGCACATCCCACTCATCTCAGAGCTTCACGGAGGAAGAAAGGCAGACACTTTTGCTTCACAAATGGCCAGAGGACGTCAAAGCTGCTTAAGTAGCAATTATTACTGTACCTCTCTGTACATATATTCTGGTTTTTACCCAAATGCACTGCTCTGCCTGTGCTGATGCCTTAAATCTTTTTGTTTTCTCTGATAACCAATTTCTTGATCTGCCTGGATCTAGAAATGAGCAATTGTTTGGTTGCAGGCAGAGTAAACACTTACCTTTGTCCCTCAACACATTTTCCCATTCTTTATAAATCATCTTTCAGTCACTCTTTTGTTTATAGGAAGAGATCAAGCTGCTCCATAGTTAAAGGGGTCCAATAGGCCAGTGACAAAATGACCAAAGACGATGATTATAGGTTTCTCTCTAGATGATTGTTCCTGTTCTGGTATTTTTGCTTCATAAAAGAAGTTGATATCACAGCAAAGTTTAAGAATGATAAACATGCTCTCCACCTTGATTGTGCTTTGTCACTGAGATGCCACAAAAATATTTGATCACATTGCACTTCAATAAAATGATGCAACTGATGTTAGAAGCTGGTTAGGCCCAAATGTAGCTGCTGGTTATTTTATTTGGTAATGACCACATTGATAATGTCTGTGTTGGTGAGAAAAGTCCTAATGGTGAAGATCAGACGTTTTCATGCTCGGCATCAAATATCAACAGTATCAAGAACGCACTCCTGTTTTTAAATCAAAGTTGTCAGGAATCTCAGAACTGTTCAGAGATGTTTTCATGTGACATGTATTTATTTACTCGTTGCTCATTTTTGTGTCAAACTGAGCCTTGTGTTGATGAGCTCTGTTGAGTCATGGTGCACTGGGTAACCGTTAGCGACGAGCTCATATGTTTCATTCTTCTCTAAGGCTGCTTCAAAAGACTTCTTTGTTTCTAATGGTTTATATTTGAGGCCAGATCCCAGTTATTTAGAATGCAGAAAAATTGGGCGATAAAAGTAAAAATGCTTCCTGCTTTTAATGAAAAATACTGACCTAAAAATAACATTAAACACATTTTCATTCATTTTTAAAACAAATTTTTTTTTTTTTTTTTTTTTAAATGAGTAAATGTCTATCGGACTTTATAAATGTATGAAAATAATCTGTTTTTTGTTTCAAAAATAAATGTATGTTCTTGTGGAAGCAAGACATCTGATATCTTGAATGGAGTTACAGATGTTCAGGCTTTTTTTTTCCTCTGCAATACCAAACTTAGCTACTCCTAAGAGGGTGAAGTTTTTTTTAATCCAATAGGATTTAATAATAAGCAGCATTAAAAAGTCAATATATTTCAAAATAATTACATTAGAGAAAATCCAGTTCAGTGCATCAATGGCCATATTACTGGTGCATTTCGAGGGTTGGTTTATGAAACATCAGATGAAGCCATTTACTGGTAAATAAATCTGTATACACAGTACAAGAAAAAGCTAATTTAGATGGACTAAATCATAGCTGTCACATCTCATTGATAGTGTAGTGATTAAAAATCTGTGCAAACGACTGTTTATATGATAAATAGCAGCATTAAAGTCCAGCTCATTGAGCATTCAGTTCATATATCGAGGTCCTGCAGGTTTCCCCAGCTGGGTCCAACCTTGACTTTAGCTTTTAGCTTCACATACAGCTTCACTGCTGACTCCATCTCCCTCTTCACGATCTGTGCAACCTGACAGCAGAGGAAATAGACATTAAACATGTTTCTGCGCTCTTAACCTGATGCCCCAAGCAGCGCTCCATATACCTGTATGAGATCCTGTTCTGTGGTTTCGTAGATGAGCTCATCGTGCAGCTGGAGGACAAAGTAGGCTCCTCGGAGCCGAGATGGACCAATTCTGCGGTGATTATGAGCTTTGGGGGAGGGAGGGGCTATATTTAAAAAAAGTGTTGAATGGAACCCTGTATGTGTTTTTACCAAAAGAAAAACTTATTCAGTTCACCTGGGCGTGCGTGTTGGTGAGACAGTGGTGCTGCAGGATAAATCTTTCGTAATCGTTTCTGAATGTTGACTGTAGCCAGTTTGACGATGTCAGCCGCTGATCCCTGCACAGTGGTGTTCACTGCCTGTCGCTCTGCCTGAAAGGTCATTGGAAGATAAGAAAGGTACACAAACAGGATGGATCTTTGATTTTTCTTCATCATATAGATAAACTTCGGTTTGTCAAAGCTTGCTCACATGAGCTTTGATGTGTGGATTGGTGCTGGTGATCCCGGCTAAATATCTCCTGCGGCCCATCAGCGTCTGAACATAGCCGTCCTTTAAACACTTTTTCACAGTCTGTTTGAGAAAAGCATTGATCCCTGAAAGATGACAGGATTTGAACAGAACTGAATGATGGCATTTTGACTGAATTTTAGCAGCTATTGTGGAGTTAAGACTAAGATTAATCAAACAAACCCTTCTAAGAATTGCTGACCAGCTTTTGCATTTTTTAATTCAATTCAATTTTTCTTTATTAATCCCTGAAGGGAAATTCAGTTTCGGTACAGTTTTCTAACAATATTCAGAGAATTCATAAATTTAGCCTAAATTTTATAAAGACAATATATGGAGGAGTGGAGTCCAGGCTTTCAGATAATAAAACTACCAAACTACAAGGCATGGCAGTGGTAGCATCATGCTTTGGGGCTGATTTGCTCCCAAAGGTCCATATGGATCCCAGCTTGGATAGAATAATAAAACTTCTGCTCAACTTTACATCTAGAGGAGTGAAACTAGGACTGGACCAAAATTAAATCACTATATATTTCTTAATTTCACTCCATACGATATAATTTCGATATCGATGAAGGAAAAATAATAGCCTTAAAAAGACAGCCAACAATGCCTACAACAGATGACTATACAAACTTATGACGAAAAATTTGGCAATGTTTACAAAAATCCTCCAAAATAAAATTAAAGAAATATTAGCTTTGAAAAACAAAAACACAAAAAACTACATGAAAACCTGGAAAATCAGTCAGTGATCAATGTTATGTTTATAGAGATGTATATTGAAATATTGAAAATGTGTGTATATCCAAATTCATATCACCAATATTGAATGAAACCATATTGCAATAAATATTGATGCTAAAATACTGTCCAGCTCTAAGTGAGACTCAGACAACATTGGGTCGTACAAGGAGAATTAAAAAAAACTACACTAATCCTGTTTATGCAGCTACGTCACATGAGGGTCAAAATCTTGTTTTAATCTCAAGCATTATGGAATTTAAATCAAGTCCTGTGCACTGAGTAATACTAGAAGGTCGTTATTACCAAAATATACTTAAATAGATCTGAGGGACTGATACAAGTTTGTAGGTCTTTGGTTCTGCATCTCAGTAGTATTGCTGATGTATGATACCTTTGTATCTTGCTTTGAAACTCTCGATGTAACAGGCTGCATCGTTCTCTTCTACTCCCATTTGCTCCCCAAGTGACTTAGCTCCCATTCCATAGATGATGCCATAGCAAATCTGTCAGCAAAACAAATAAAAAAAGGTGTACACCCAGGAAAGGTCACAAAAATAAAACCTCACATGTTGAAATCTGATATCCACCCCATCCCGACCTGTTTGGCCTGTTGTCTGAGGCCGTCCTGCACAGACTCTGGGTCGACACTTTTCCACTCAGCAGCAATGCAGCGAAACACATCTGCTCCTCCATTCAGCACCTAGTGTGTACACAGAGCGTAAGCAGGTTATTTTCCTTAACAAATGTATTTATCCTATTGTTGGCTGACCTGAAGGAGGCGCTGATCTTTAGAGAGGTGAGCCAGCACTCTCAGTTCCAGCTGAGAGTAATCAGCCGCCAGTATCATCCCACCTAGAGTTCAATATGGGAAAACATGGATGATTAGGTTTGAATAAAGGTATTGGGGACATTTATACAAAAAACAAAAAAACAGTAAGGTGATATGAACCTGAAAAGGGAATAAATGCATGTCTCATGCTGACAGAGAAGGCTGGACCTCGCTCTGCAGACACAGCTGTAGAAGGTGGAGCCATCGAGTTCCTCCTCTTTCTGTAAAAAAAAAAAGAATAACAGCCGATCTTATTTTTTTTTTAAATCAAGCTTAAAGTCAAATAAAACTGATAAATCCTTGAGGCAACTATCAAGAAGCTGTTTCATATGTAGAACCTTTAGAAAAACATAACATTTCTCATTCACCTGAGACAGATTCGAATTTAAGAAAGAAAAAAAAATGGATTTAACAGATTGAAGTAAAAATAAGGGGTAAAAGAGTTTTTAATTTACTGTGCCCAATAAGATTTCAAAAAGAAACCAAGATGGGCTTGAATGGAAAGTGCTGGTTTAAAATAAGTCTGGGTTTAGGCTTTGACTAGGCCATTCTACACACATATATAGGCATCGACTTAAACAAGAGGTCTCTAACAGTCACATTTAAGATGCGTCTCTGCTCTACAACACCTGAATCAAATGGATTGAGTTCCCTCCTAAATTACCATATAAGGCTACAGAAGCCTGTTTATCACCTATTTATTGAAGTCAAACTTGTTGAGGCAGAGAATACCTAAAACATGCAGGACAGTGGATCCTGAGGATCAGGGTCACATTTTAGATGTGTCTCTGGTTTAACACACCTGTGTCAAATAATCCAGTTATTAGCAGGACTCTGGACAAATCACTGAATGCTGAGGAGCTCATTCAGCCTTTGATTCAGGTGTGGAAGCAGAGACCATCGAAAATGTGCCGGACGCTCGATCCTTAAGGACCAGTAATTAGGAAAGCCTGAAGAAGAGGAAGAGTACACCTACCCTGGTCTGTTAGCTTTCTTTTGTGAAGGGGGGCTCTCTCCTACCACTGTAGGCATGGAAATCTCAAAATCTTTGGGGACGTTCTGGATGTTGGGCTCTGTGAAGCTCACTCTACCTAAACGTAGAATGAATTTGGTAAAATCTCTTGGTTAAAATTAGCTGTAACTTACGGAGAAGCGTGGTAAACCTGGATTTTGACCTGTAGCTGTGTGGGTCTGTGCGATGGGATATATTCTGTCCATATGGAGTGTTGGATGATACTGCTTCTCCCTCTGTAGGGGGAACACCACTTTAGTCAACGCGTTGGTGATTCGCCGCCACTCCAGGATTACACCCGGCAAAGGGTGCAGGGGACCAAGTTTCTGCAGGACATCCTGATAAAGGAAATGTAATGTTTTAGGTTAAGGCAGAATGTAATCACAATAGACACCTGATCAATATCAATATAAAATATCTCCTATAAAATGTTCAATATTTCCACTGAACTCTGATCCAGAACTACGTAGCTTATTAACAAAGGGAAGGATTTAGCCTCCAAACATCTCACTGCCAAAGACAGACATAAAAAAGCTGATGGTACAGCTGACCTTTTTTCAATGGTTAACGGTTACTTTGTAACAGGGGTTATTGTTGATTCAGTCTTTTTTCTTCCTGGTCTGTATTTTAAATAGATAATTAATCTTTAATCAATATGGACGGACATGAAAGACTTGCATTGGGATATTTCTTTGAATTAAATAATATCCACTGAATGTGATTTTGTGAGATTGTCTAACAGGATCAATCAAATCAAACATTTTAAATCTTAAGAGGAAGAAATAAGCAGGTTTCTAATTTAAAGGCTAAATAAGATGCTAAACTTAATCTAGTTTGGCATTTTGTACTGTTTGTCAGATAAATATTCTCTGACAATTTACAACTCCAATTTAGTCAAATTTAAGCTTTTTATAAAGACATGGCTACACATATTTGTTTTAAATGCTAAATGGCTTCACCTTCGTGGTGCTGAACTGCTTCCCAAGTCGCACTCTGCCGCCGCCCCTCCTGGTGTAACCCAGAGTCTTCTTATTTTTTGTCCCACCTAAGTCACCGTTTGGAGGCAGATGGAGCTCCAAAAACAGCACCTATAATACCAAGGTTAACATACATGTGCTAAAAACCTTTCATTTAAAATAATGGAATAAAAAATGAATCCATATAAAATCTAAGGGAGAGAAGAAGAGTTGGACCTGTGCTATGTCATCAACACTTGTGAGGGAGAAGCTGTGTCCAGCCAGGCTGTAGGCCTCAGCTTCCAGCGCTGACAGCTTGGCCTGCATCACATGTTTTTGTCTCTCGCACTCCTCCACACTAAAGCCGACTCCGTTCAGTTCCAGCAGAGCCAGACAAATCTGGGAGGGCATCTCTATTCTCCTAAACACATCTAACAGATTCATTGGATGTTACTAAACACGTCTATGAACTCCCCACTTTCCCCAGCAGCTTTGAAGAAACAATGTTTGTACCAAGGGTGCCATCTTGCTCCAGCAGCCCTGAGAGGTGGCTCATCAGAGCGTGTGTGAGCACACTCTTGGTGGCGGCTCTGACTCTTGGACAGTATGAGTGTGCGTTCCCAAGACCATCCAGCAGTGGTAATTCTTCAGGGCAGTAGACAGTCACCATGTTTGGAAGGGTTCTTTCCTCATTTCCAGGATCCAGCAGCCAGCAGGCAACCTAAGGTGGACAGTATCATGAGTTTTGTCTTATATAAGCTTGTAAAAACCCAAATGTTTTCACTTTGTTTTGCTTTTTTCCCCTCAAACATGTTTTTGTGAGCTTATTTTGTAGCTTCAAAACACATAAACACCTTCAGATACTCTGATATGCTTGGAAAAATTCAGCACTAGTTGCCTCTTTAGCAAACCAACCCAAATCATGACCCATCCATCACCGTGCTTTAAAACCTGCTTTCAGGTTTTTCTTCTCTCAAGGGACATGTATAAAATGAGGCAAACGTGTCCACAGGTGCTTTAGCTAATTTGCCAGTCCAGAGAACATCCTTCCTAAGGGCTCAGCCTGTTTTGGTTATATGATCTTGTTGTAAAATTTTATAATGACACACTGTAGAACTACAAAATGTAGGCAGATGATTGATGACTGACAAATGGGAATGTATGATAGTGAAGTGGAGGAAAGAAATCAACATCAAGAGAGTTCTAAAGTCAAAGTAGGCGATACAGGGAGTTCTGGTACCGATCCGATGGGTCAGCAAAGTGCTGTGACACAGACAGGGAGACTATGGTGAATCTGCTGCAGTAAGTTCACACTGGAGAGGAAAAAAAAGAGAATTGATATTTTTATTTGAGTATTTTTCAGTATGAATACCAGTGTTGGTATCGATATAATTAATACTTGGATCGATTTGCCCACCTAGAGATTAGATTACAAGAGGTAAAAACAATGAAGACTCACACTTTTTCAATGAATCCTATTTAAACTACAAGAGGTTTTAGTTGACACAGCTGTGATACCAACAAGATGTGACCTAAATCATTCAGAAAAGCAGCGATGCGACCCAAGGTTCGACTAACTAGTGACTCAGGTACAGTGAATACAAATACATGCATTTTTTTCCAGATTCCTTTTTGCATAAATAATGTAACATTTTCTTCTTTTCAATTACTGTTCACCATCCTGATAAAAACACCTTTTAAGTTAGTTCTAATTTTCTTACCTTTGGATCTTCACAGCTTCCCTCCAAGCTGATGCCGCAGCTCAGTACCAGCCTCTTGTAGACCTTAATGACGCCATACACACAGACCACTCGGCCCTCGGCACCGGTTGGCTGTCCCCCCAGACAGGCCTTGACCTGCTCCAGCCTTTTACTTACTGGCAGAGCATCATCGAGTGGAGGAGGAGCCAGACTGGAGCTCAGACCTGATGGAGATCAGACAGGCTGAGCTGTGAAAACATCTCCAGAGGTGGGACATCCTGTCAGTGTGTGTCTGCTTGTATTAAAACCTTTGCTCTGCTCCTGCTGCAGAGAAATGTAATATGCATCTCTGGCTCCCCAACAGACAGATAGTCCAATCAAAGTAAGGCCTTCTTCATCTCTTACTGGAAAACCATCAAGCTTTAGAAGAGCCGCTGATGCTGAACAAACATGAATACAAAGAGAGGCAGAATTAAGCAACAATTATGAAAGAAGCTGAAATATCTGCTTATTTTTTTTCCTTCACCTCTCTTATGTTGTCCTCCTATCTCCTCCTCAGGCTGCTGCCTGATTTCTTTCTTCTCACAGGCCAAAGCCACAGAGAACCGCTCTTTTGTTTTCCATTCTTTTATGAAAGTATCAAAAAGGCGGCAGTCACTCGCCACATCTATGATGGTGAAGCTCCCGGAGTTGCTGCAGCAGAGCGAGGCGTCCTGGGACAGCTGGAGGGTGAAGCCTTCGGGACTCGCCGACAACTCCGCGTCAGACGGAGGCTTAGGTTGGGGGGGTGGTGGAGACGTTGGACTCTCAGGGGGGAGGGAGTTCCGGGCAACGGGCGTGTTTTTCTCTGATCTATCATCAAAACACGGAACAGCTTGTGCTGAGAAATTGTTCCCTGAGTGGGGTGTGGAGCATTTTCCACCGGCTGATCTCTCTGGGAGACGGTTTGAAGGAGTCGACTGTTTACGGGGCTGAGCGATGGCAGGTGAGCAGACAGAGGAGGTGGTGAGTTTTACTCTTGGTGTGACAGGAGCCGCTTCCTGTGTGGGGGGGATGAGGTCATTGGCAGAGCCTGGTCTCTCTGGGAGTTGGATCCTCTGAGCCACATCAGCTTGTTGGGAACTGTCCCTCCTTTTGTTAGGTTGTATCGCAGCCTGGCGGGACTCTGTGTTCGCAGCATCAACAGAAGCAGCTTGGATTTGGGAGTTTGCAGAACCTGGTGGGTCAGACATACTAGGCCAGCGGTCAAAGATTTCTTGTAACCCAGGGCTGCAATAAACAGCACTTTCAGGGGAATTTTGGACATGTGGATGTCTGAAAACACATTTTTCCTCAAGTTTTTCTTCATTCTCATTGGTTTTCTTTTGAACTTGTTGTGTAGCTCGGCCCTCGTCTAAACCTTTACCAGTAGATGAGTTGTCATTTTGATTGCAAGGCTGATTATTGCCAACCTTCTCCTCATCAGGCTTATCTGGGGACTTTAATGCCAGATCTTCCTCCCTGTTTTGTAGCTGTAGCTCCTGATTTTCTTCAGGTCGCCTCAGTAAACTCTGCCTCTCCAAAAAGTGTTCACCCACTAAGAGAGAGTCTCCCCACTCAGACAGATTTAAGAAGGACTCGCCCCACTGGACTGCCTCCTGTTCCTCCGCCTCCTGGTTGGCGAGAAGCTCACTGCGTCGTCTCTGTTGGGCAGATGGAGCAGCGAGAACTCTGGCAGGTTCTTCTTCATCTGCTGGTTCAGGAGCATCCAGGACAGGGCTATAGTACATGCTGTCGAACAGGAAGCTGCTGCTTCGGTTTGGACTCTCTGCTGCAGCCTTGTTATCGTCTGTTATGTTTTCATCTTCATCTTGGTTATTTCCTCTTCCAGCTGGACTTGGAGATATCTGTGAAAACAAAAGCAATGAGTAATTTTTACAGGGAAGCTGAAAAATGCAGTCATTTATTTCATACACTGCTTTGCAAAAGTATTAATACTTATTGACAATTTTTACTTTATCACATTACAACCACAAACTTGAATGTATTTTACTGGGATTTTATGTGATGGATCGAGACAACGTAAACATTTGTAAATCAGAAAAACCTTTTCCTCCAGATTCATTACTTCGTAGGTGCACCTCTGGATATAGCACCCCCTCATGCACATGAACACACTTAATTTATTTTATCCATACTTCTTTTCTCGGTCAGTTGGGAAACAGAGGGTCTGTCAAGTCTTTCAAAAGATTTTCATTTGGGCTTAGGACTGGACTTTAACTAGACCATTCTCTCAAATACATAGAATCAAATATACGTTGGTAGTCCTGATGAAAGATGGATACATTATTTCAACAAAGCAACAAAAGATTTGGGAACTAGAAATCTGGGCCAGATTTTCACATTCAAACAACAGCCACAAATAAATAAATAAAAAGATTTTTTTAAAAAGATAAACCAAAAAGACTGGACAGTTAGGTAATGATTTGAGCCGGAGTGCTAAGCTCCGATTCAGGCAGTTAAGTAAATTAGCCTTTGTAGAAATTGGTAAAGTTTATGCAGATATGTGTCAGGGAAGACAAAGGGGTCATTTTGATTCACGAAAAAACGTGATGCTGTGTAACACCCCCCCAAAACTTGTTTTCAGAAAGCAAAAAGAGAAGTTATTCACATATTTTGTATATGCAGTATGAAAAAAAATTATTGTATGAAATTCACTTCATGATTTATAGCTTATAACTGATCCTTTTTGATGGTACCATGAATTTGGGCAAAATGATGCCACTGATCCCCTTTCTGTCACTTCCTGTACCCCCTGGTACTGGATCAAATAAAGACACATAGTCTGAACTTAGTCAGCCTTAAACCTGGTTCTGATTTAATTTCCAGTTTTAGGAAATACCCCTCTGGTCTCCTGTCAGCTTTGGTTAATGGACCAATCCTGTCAGGTTTGCAGTTGTCACTGAGGTTACATTTCAATCAATCAATAATTCAATGGATCAATCAATCAAATAACTTAGGCAACAATCAATCAAGCCTTTAGAAACAAATACAGAGTATTACAGGATTCCTGACTAAGAATGTGCTCAGAATGAGCCATGACCCGTTTAGCCTTCTGTAGCACTCAGGTTTTCCATTGAGTTCCAAGGTCTGTCATCTAAACTCCATTCAAGAGGCTATTTATGTCCTTCACAGACAATCAATAAAACCAACAAAAGAAAACCAAAGACATTCAATAAATGAATGAAGAGTAAAAATGTCATAAAATCCTCTGAGACAGATTAAAGAATTGAACATCCGCATCAAGTGGATCCTTTGTTGTCACTGCTTAAATATTGACTCTGTACTTTTATGAAGGTTGGAATCAACGCTCCCCGGTTTTTCTATGAATTCTGCTGCCTTCTAGATTAGAACGTTTTTTCCCCTAAAATTAATGTTTAGTTCCTTAGTTTTCGGCACATTAAAGTCCAGATAGTTATCATCATACTTCTCCACAAATTGTGATAAAGCCTTCCCACAGTCTGATTGAGCCCTGTAAAGAAAAGACAATAGGTCAGTGTCATTGAGTAATTTCACAGGCAACTGCCTGTGTACATAATAAAAAGTAGGGGGGAAAGGACACAGCCCTGCGGAGAAACCGTGATTGAAGTGATGCTACTGGACATGTTACCATTTACAAATACCTGTCTGTCTGTCAGGAAGTTAAGATGTATTAGTAAAATGTAATCAGGAAAATTAAAATAAGATGCGAGCTGCTTGACTGAAATAAAATATTAAAAAACAAAATATTTCCACTTTACTTTGTGTTGCTCTATTAACTAAAATCCCAATAAAGTACACAGAAACTCAACAGTTTGTGGTTGTGATGTCATTAAATTTGAGGGGTATGAGTTCCTCTGGAGGTCAGTGAAAACGTACTCTGTGGTTTGTGTTTAGGATGAGCTCCATCTGACTCTCTGTTACCGAGATATTGAATCCAAAAGACACCTCAGCTTCTCCTCTTCCATCATTTTCAGCTTCTTTTACCCACTCCTCCTGTTGGACCCCCTGATGTTCAACCACCTGATCTGCTCCCCCAGCTACACCTATTAAGGGATTCTGAACAATAATTCTCTCTGTCTGAGTATCTAAGTCAAAGCTGTCACTGAAACTTTCTTCCTCCTCACCACCCTCTTCCTCAGTCCTACTGCCTGCATACAGCTCAGGAGAGGAACATTTATCCACCTCTCTGGCTTCGAATCGTCTTCGTTTGGCCAGGGGAGTGAACAGGGGAGCAGAGGCAGGAGAAGCAGACGGGGAGGAATCAGACATGTCTTCATGTGTGGGCGTAGAAACATCATCTGAGTTTCCTTGAAGAGTCGTGTGCACGTGATTAACGGGCACCGAGTTTGTTGCTTTTAACCGTAACCTCTCAGCAGGCTCCGACTCATCCTGCAGACCCCTGTCAGTTTGTATTGATTGCAGGACTTTGCTTAATGCAACCGAGTGTTTCAGTCTATCTGGCTGCAGGGGGGATGTAAAGAAGACTCCATTTGCCGTGTTTGTGGAAGCTCTTGGTTGTTGCATTGAGTGGGACACAGGGGCTCTGAACCTGGGGGGTGGGGTAGGAGAGGATGGGGCCTGAGGCTGTGGGGGCCCCTGAGGGGAAGGGCTGGACAGAATCTGAGCCAACTCTTGAGTTAGATTTATTTCTGCAGAAGGTTCACTAAAATAATCATGGTTCTCTTCTTCAACTGATTTGTCTGTTTTACTCCTCTCTTTTTCTGGTGTCTTGATATTTCCCATCCTTTCCTCTTCTAGTAGAACCCCCCCTCTGCGCTCTTCTGTTTTCTCTGGATGTCCAGCATCATCTTGTTTCGATGTGCTGGGTTTCACTTCAATTCTTTGCTCAGATCTTTCTTCCATAGCATCTTTCTCCTTTGCTTCTCCTAACAAGCACATCCCATCAGCAATCCTTTTCTCCTTTATTGCATCTATGTTAATCTCCTCCCCATTAGTCTGTCTTGCTTTCCTCTTTGCCCTGTTCTTTGGCGTTTGATGCTCTTTAGTTTTGTCCATTTGTAAACGCTGTGGGCTGGAATGAGCAGCAGATGAATCCCCACTTGGGTCGTCATCATCAGTGCTATTTTCGGAGGAAGCCTGTGGAGGAAGAGTTGATGGATCCCAGTGAACTCCAAGTTGAGCCAGGTCCTCCTGGAGGAGGAGCCTCGCCTCAGAAACGATCTCAGCAGCTGCTTCCTGTTCTGTCAGGGCCCGTCCCCCGGTGACCCACACACAGCGAAGGTTTCGCCTCTCTGCCGCCTCTATCTCACTCTCATCCACCGCTCTCTTAGAACTGATAGCAAAAAGAAATATTTTACATCGTTGTTAAAGCAGAATCAATGGTTTTATTTAAAGCTTAATGTTACTAAAGGTTAGCATAAAAATTGCAAACTGGTTGGATGTTTTATTATGTACTTTTTAGCCAAAAATTAAACATAATTTTGAATATTTCTGTAAAACTAAAGCACTTCTCAAACCTCTGAGGTGCTTAACTTTACAGGTCAATTTAGAAGCCCCTCATGTTATATTTAACTGATCCAAAGCTTTTAACTATGTTTCTTCTATTCTATTATGACCTAATAATACAAACTTTGGGCACAACTCAGTTTAACAACAGGAATATGATCAATAAAACATACATGTAAGGTATTTTAGAAAGTTGGGTCCGTGTTAGGAAACAGACCAGTACAAATGAGCTCTACCATTTCTGATAAGGAAGATGGTCAAGTATCAGGTGGAAGTACGCCTGTAGATAGATGAATACTTAAAAAAGAATATGGTTTCTCTGCAACAGGCTAAAGAAAATTAATCCATTCATAAGTGGGGTTTATGTATAATTTTGATCCAATTTGTATGAAAGAAAACCAATGAAATCCAGATTTTTCCTCCTAAGTCTTTTGTTCTTTTTAAACAACCAAGTTGTTTCCCATCCCTAAATAACAACTGGATGGAAGGATGGATGGGATTGATGCAAATATGTTTTTAATTTTACAGTAATACAAACAAAGTAAAAATATGGCTTAAACTGCAGCTTTCATAATATGCCCAACTTTTCCTGCAGGAAAAAAATGTTTTCTTAAACTGTTAAACTGTAAAATTCCTTTCAATATCTGAATGGATTGAATAAGAGATAAAATGTTTTTTTTTTCAGATTTACAGTCCATATTTAGAAGCCTAATTAAATATAAACAATTATCCACAGTTTATATTCCACAAACTGTGTTTATGTATGAAAGCCAAGTACTTTATGTAAACCTTAACAGAAAAAAAAAAAACAAGAACATGAACCAGTTCAGGTGTACCTCTTGAATGGGACTGCGTTCCGCAAAGCTTTTTCCACTACAGCCACCGTGGCCCGGGCCACTTCTGCCACAGTGCACAGACCCTGAGCGTAGAGCGCTCTGGCTCGCGTTGCGTTGAGAAGGGAAATCCTGACCAGATCGACGAGCTCCCTCTGGACCCCAAAGCTCAGCCTGGTCTGGTACTGAGACAACAGCAGCTCCATGTTGTGCCAGCCCAGACGCTTGCAGAATACAGTCACCATTCCTGAAACATGACAGTCAGTCAGTCAAGTGGCTATTTTCTCATCACAAACCATAAATAAGTATTAAACACCGTATTTATCAAGCCTTCAGTTATGAATTAGTAGGACGTTTTTAGTAGTTTGATGTAATACTGTTATCTTATGTCTGTTGCTTTCAGTTATAATGAGGAAATCAGATTTAATGGAAATAAAAGCTTGAAAATTGTGTCAACCGCTGCAGCTTAAGATTTTAGCAACTTTGAGGCTTTAGATTTTGAGTTTTAGATTCTGTTTTAAAATAATCAGAACTTCAATTTATTACTTTGTTAGAACAAAAAAAATGACCTCATAAAGGCCTATTTAAACTGTATCCAGGCACTAAATGATCAGATAACTTAATTTAAGCACGGCTAAAATCCATTTATCTATTAAAATTTTAAACAGATTGCAATGAAATAATGGCAGATGCACTTTTCAGATTGTGGGTTTTCATGTGTTATTAGCTGTCATCACCAAAAGAAAGAGCAAGCTCTGCACTGGTGGCAGCCATGCGTAATTACTGGGGCTGGGCTGCATTTTTTCTCTCTGATGAGTTTTCCTTGCAACCATTTGAGACTTCTAGAATATTATTTGTCCACAGAAGAAAAATGTTAGCACTGCAATGAGTCAAAATGAGTGCACACAATGAACAAGTGGGGCTGCCCGTTTCTTATCAACGGAGTGTATTTACTCACAACGCTGTCAAAGAATAGCGCCATGAACAAGCAGTTTTAAAAAACATGGCTGACTAGCGCAAAGATTTCGACCGATGACCAGGGATCTCCTCACCACATGAGGAAACTGTGGTTGGCTCTCATAAATTAGAAATTTAAGAAGAAACCAACAAACTGTAAGCATAAATATCTCAAATGATTCTCTGACAGTCAAAATGAAACCCAGACGGTAATTTGCAAAGTAAAAAAAACAAAAAAAAAAAACTGCAGAGCATGTCAAGAAAAATAGTGAAAACTTTAGATATATCATCTCACACACATCAGATTCATTAAAAAACATTTAAAGCTGTAAAGCTCTCTTAAATAGACAGTAAAGAGTTAACAATAATAAAACCAAATCCTTCACTTCCCCAAACTTTTGTCATGTGTGGAGAATCCGAAACTATTCCTGAGTCAGTATCATGCTCCCCCAAACTAAACTCTTGTGCAAAGTTTCTGGCAATATGTTTATATTGTAATCATGATGTTTACAGCAGCTTCATAACAACACCCTCCAGCATGTACCTGCATACGTAGAAGCAGATTGCTGGAGGGACTGCAGCTGTCCACGATTGCAGTTGTACTTCGATGCAACAGTTCCCAGAGGCACTTCGCTGACCAGATCCTGGAGAACAAGAGTTGTGAAAAACCTGAGAAAAAGAGGAGAAAATGAAGGTTCAGTGGGATTTTTAGAAGCTGCCACTTAGTAAATACCTTTAAACTTTAAAAACATTAAAGTACATAATGTCAAATAATATAGAAACAAGTAATCACTCTACTGATCATTACTTATCTGACTGCTTTAAATTTATATATACAGTGCTTAGCATAAATATTTAGTCCTCTTAAGCTTCTTCATCATCATGTTCGTCCATCATAAAACCTTTTCAGGCTTTTCTGCAAAATTTGATTCCGGCAAAACATTTTTTGCACTTTGGTCAAAAATTTCAGCTTTGTACCCTCCTCCACAGGTTTGTAGGTCCCCTACATAACTTGTGTCAAAAGCATTTTCACACCATGGATTTGTGTGGCCCCTCCCCAGCCATCGCTAGATTTAAGGAATCAAATAACAGTCTTGTCATCAGAGCTGTAGATCTCTGCAGCTTCTCCAGTGTTACCATGGGGACTGCTTCCCTGACCAATCCTCTCCTTTGCTGAGGGGTGCGAGCATGTTCTGGTAAGTCTGCAGCTGATCCTTAGTCTTTTGTTAAACAAGCTTTAAACAAGCTTTTAAACTTCTCCACTCTCTCGGACCATCCTGCTTTGCTCTTTATTTTTAAACCTCTGATTCCTTCACAGAAGAGCTGAATCCACAAAAGACATACCTGCAAACTCTGTAGTAAATGGGAGATTTTTAAGGGTGCAAAACAAACATTTAGGGGCATCAGAGAGAATAGATCAGAAGGCCTGAAGCACCTCATTTTTTAAGTTTAAATGTTCTTATTTTTCCTCCATATTGGTCTTACAAGAACTTCAATAAAATACACAAAGGTTTGCATTTTGGTGTAATGCTCTGTCCACATTTGGACACACAATGCACTCATTCTAGTGTGATCATTTAAACAGTGGTAGGGGTTTTATGTAGAAGAGAAGTAAATGCTATAATAATTGTTATATAGATGTTTTACCGTTTATGAATGGCCATCTGTCTGAGCTGCTTGTCGGTCTTTGCTACAATTTTGCCGCTGACAGATCGTGCAAGAAAGCCTTCCTGGACACCAACCAGCTCTGCCACTTTCTTCATAGACGACGGCAGCTGCTCCCACAAGCAGAAAAACTGATACCAATCTATTGTGGTCCACTCAGCATACAGCGGTGTAATCTGGATAAATAGAAAAAGGTTGTCATATTAAAATATTTATAGTAGGGTTAGGTGTGTTCCTTGCTAGGATCGTTGTTCAAAGGTATTTTATTTTTACCAGATACAGAATGTGTAAATCATTCTCAAGTACAAATCCCTTCATGGCTCGCTGGAGATCTGCAAATATCCCCAAAGCCTCTGGAGGAGAGAGGGATGAAGACAGAGTGGCAGAACCGAGCTGGGTTGGACAGTACTGTTCATCTGGAGACCAAGAACAGTAATGATGAGAAGAAAAGTTATAAACATAAAAGACAGGTCAGCAATACCATATAGTTCAACTATGTTAACAAAACAACATAACATATCTGCAGAATTCAATGTCAAAATGCTATTTTAGACAAATTACTAAAAGTCTCCTTAACATGTTGCAGTTAAAGCATACATCTTACATTAAGAAGAATAAGAAACCTTGGGGTTACCTTGCTCATCCTTTTGAATGCTAATAAATTCGTTTCCTATCAGCCATTCAACACAAGCCTCAATAGCTCCGCTGCTGGTTTCCTCATCCAATCCTTTTCTAGAGTCACTTTTCATGCTGGCAGCTAAAAGGGAGCACGACGCGTACAACCTCACGTGCTGCGGGGTGCTGGCGACACCTCCAACAATAATCTGGGAGAAGAAGGTGGCAAGCACAAATTTCGGTGTATTTTCGTAAGATTTTATTCGATAGACCAACATAAGGCAGATAGTTTTTGTAAAGTGGAAAAAAAGAATAC
>JAUZNJ010076320.1:0-24799 GCA_034780135.1 Jordanella pulchra
TACATATATATATATATATATATATTGCTTCTCATCTAACAAAACAAGAGGGTCATGCGATGTCTGTAGCAATTAGAACATATTGAAGTGAATGGGGCAACACAGGTTGCTTGCAATTCTTCCCAACTCCACCTCCGTCTGTCCGACCAAATCTGGTCGGACCTGCGCCGCATTTAAAGAGAACATTATGAGTCACACAGGAAGCACTTTTGTGTTACCTTTTATAATGCTTAATTGTTGTTTGCTTTTTGTACTTTGCTTTGAATAAAAACATCTGGGCCAAAATGCATAAACATAATTGGTAATGGAACAACAAAATGAATAGTTAATGGTCAAATTACAATGGAAAAACTGTGCCTAGCCCATCTTTGTTGGGTGTCTAATATCTGTTCAGTTTATGAACGATGAGCGATTGTGGAAATAGAGAAGAGAACTGATTTATGTGAAACAACCCTTTAAACAAAGAAAAAGGCTGGTGGGTAAAATAATGGATGGAGATCGCTGAAGTTTTAGGATTTAATGGTGAGGTTAGTATCTCAAATTTTTTTTATACATTGGTTATATATTTTCATACATTTTGCTTTGATATTCAATCTTGCTTGCCTGGTGGTCCATCGAAAGACACTGTCACTGAAGTCTGAAGAAATTGGATTGGAGAGTGTAGAGTAGGTCACAAGCAGGTGTGATATGGGTATGGAATAGTTTTCCTTCCATCACGTTTTTCCACCTAAACTGCTATTCTTTGCAGATCCTCCTGAGCTACCATGGCCCTCTTTGCTGTTTCCAAGAGGACCATTTGCTGAATAGGGAACTCCGGCAGGCAAAGGTTTGAACAGCTTTATTTTGAGGGGAGCAAATAGAAATACCTTTATTATTTGTAAAAACCATCTAAATAATACATTTCCTTTACCTTAACAACATGCACAAATTTATTTTCCCCTATAGTCAAGGGGTGTTGGATTATGCGATTAAAAAAAGTAAAAATAAATTTTTTTTAGCAAATTCAGAGCAAATTACACTGACAGCATTGGACAAAACATGAGCGAGTTTATCGTGTTAATAATCAGTGGGGAGGGGTTCATGAAAATACATCATTCTGTCTTTTTTTTGGTGGGGGGGGGCAGCTAAATCTGCTACACCTGCTTGCTTTTCACACGACATCTGTAAACTAGAGACACCTGTCACAGATGACCTCTGACCTCCAGCTGCAGCTCCACTCCGGAGACACATGAGACACTCTCTAACAATCTAGATGCACAGACAAACATCAGGACATCCATGTATGCAGGCAGTGAAAGGGGCCGAGCACATGCCTAATTGTATTACCAGCAGTAATGCACTGGTGAACAGGTGCTTGCAAAGATCGAATCAGAAAACGCTCTGCCCATGCGTCTGCCCTTTGTTTCTCCTTTATACAGTAGAACAGGCATCCCTGCTTTTACAGCCCTGTTTGGGTCTGACATTAGGGGCTGGGGGTGTGTCCTCTATGTGTTTGTGTGCAAATAAACTGCCAATGAAGAACAGAAGGCTTCAGGTCAGTTATCTCCTCATGTGAGTGTTTGCTGTTACAACAGCACTCTGGCTTTTGTGAAACATCTGAAGGAAATTTACACTGACATTAAGAAAACACACTCTCTTCCCTTTGCATAAACACAAACACATCCACGAACTCGCACTAAGAAAGCAGATAGATGTGAAATGGAGATGATCACTGGACAGCACTCATGGGAATATTGGGAATTGGATTAGGAGCGAGAGTCCACAGAGAGCTGAGACAAGGCAAACTAATTGATAAAACACAATAAAAGATCATTATATGGGCTTTGGCTTATCTTTTGGGTGCTCCTGCAACATTTAAGGTCATGTGCCGTGGCATGAAAAAGGACTCACCCCTGTTTTGTTTTTGTTGTTTTATTAAATGAATATTACATTATATTTTTGATATGTTTATCTTGTTTATTAATTCATTATCAAAATCATTCCTGGTCTGTATAAGGTCAGTAGTTTAGTCAGACTTAGGTCTGGACTTTGACTGAACCATTGCAAAACCATAATTTAGGTTATCTGAGCAATTGATATCATTAGGATACCTTTCATGATTAATGTTGAATGATAAACTCTTACCTTAAGTGAAGCAAGTAGGGAGGCAAGCAGGATGAGTCGAGCTTCTGGTGCCAGTTTCTCTTCTCTGAAGATATACTGTTTATGACCATGGTCTGTTTAGACATCTTATTTCTCCTCAATATACTAACTCATCATTTAACAAAAGCTTTTTGTATTTATGCAGGTAAACTGTCTGCTATTGAAATTGTGATCTGAACTATTTCAGGGTGGCAGTTCATGAAGGACCAGGGGATATCTGTGAGGGGAAAATGTATTTTTACAGGATGAAGAATCTAATACAATACACTTTACAGTCAACAAAGAACTCTAATAACTTGGTACACTTTCATCATCAGCCGTAAATCCATGTCTTGCATTGCATGAATCATTTTTAGATTGATTCTGAAGAAAAGGGTAGTTGAAGTGTACCTGACCCAAGATGAAGACCCTCAAGCAGAAAGCAAGATAAGTTAGTAACCTTAATGTAATGTTGTTATCGACACCTCCTGACCGCGTATCTCTGTGTTCTGCTTTATGCGTGAGGCCGAGATGACTGTTTGCTGAAGCTTTATCAGTCAGCAAACACAAAGAGCTATTCACAAGCTAGAGAGACGCAACAAAGGGACAATTTACAGCAACAAAGACACCTCCATACCGGAGGTCATGCCGGGTGCAAATTAGGAGAAAACCCCTCCCATCAGCCAGCGTAAACTGCTGGATCATTGTGCAGAATTAGAATCAGAGCTGGAACAATAATTTTTTGTCATTAGGTTTGACAAAGGTTAGAAATTCATGATGAAAAACATATTGAAATGTTTTAATACATACTGTAGTTTTCTATTCATTTTATGTCTAAAGAACAATCAGACAAAGTTTCCTCTCCTCTCCCCCCGATACTCCACTAGAGTCTTGTACATTCTACAGAACACCACAACCTCTTATTATTTCATATTCGATTTAGGTGATTAAGTCCATCTAACTCTAACAAATGAAAACTAAGTTAAAAAGAAATGTATTTTTGGTTCATGCCTACCAAGATCAGTGGAATACATTCTATTTATCTCCTGTAATCCTTTACTTTCTACATTATAAAAGACCAGATGTTTGGAAAGTATATGGCAATAAGTCTTCAGTTATATTTTGGAATTTTTTTACAGAAAAAGACAACAAATAGTTTTGACTCTTAGCTTATTCCCTGAATACCCTTTGAACTATAACTGAATTATTAGACATGCTTAGCAAGTGTAAAAGCATTTCTAACTGTTGTAATTTTACAGATTGTCAGTTTTTCTATGAGATCTGACCTGCAGATTCTGACAGACTAAGATTTTTTGTTTTCTAAGACTTAAAAACTAAATAATAAGATACAAATGTTCTACAGGTTCTTTGCTAGAGTTAGCAGGCAATTACAAGATAAACACCAGAACACTGCATCATTGTGCAAGCTGTTTGCTTGAAAATAACAGGAGCTCTTATTTTTATGCATGAAAGTAAACAGAGATCCTTTAGCCCAATGAATATCTTGTTTTTCTTTTTAGATAAAGGCCCTGCAGACTAAAAGTTTGTCTTCATTTTTAATGCTATTACTTATTGCATCACTATTATTCCATACAAATTAGGCAAACTGAAAACATTAGTACCAAAAAAATGCACCAATCTCATGTTTTATATGGAAACATCTGTGGCTATGAAAACTGTTGACTATTGACATTTACTTCAACTCAATTCAGAAATGATTTAATCTTTAAGGAAAATTAAATGTTTTTGTAACCCATACAAGCTTCTGGTGGGTAATAAAGTAAGATTAATAGAGTCATACTTCAAAACATTCATTGTAACCCCTTTGTTGATTTACCTTTAATAATCTGACCTACAACTTAAAATAATAAATGCCTTTTTTTTACAAGTTCTATATGATGGAAACAAACCTCTAAACAGGGACAGATATAAATACAAATTGGTTTGTATTTTGCAATCTTAGGCCTCAGTTATTGAGCTATAGGATGCAGATATCCTAAAAATCCTCAGAAACCTCTTAGAAAGCATGTTTGATCCACCTCAGCTTAATGACAACTTTGTAAGCGAGAGACACGTGTTAACAAAGATTGAATTAAAGGAAGTGGAACACACCCTGCCAATCCAAAAGCAGTCATCGGCACTGATGGGTGGCTTTATCAGCCAGATGATCAATGCCATCAGCCCAGCCCTGCAAAACATACAGTCTGAGACACAGCCTTCAGTCTAAACAGACTAATCAGGCATATACAAAAGGAGATGCAGATTACTTGTTACTATGACGACTGCAGCTGTAGTGTGGCAGAAGCCTAAATAGGACTGGCTTCAGCAGTCTGTTGAAATTTGATATGGTTTAAGAGGCCAGGTGTGTGCTGATAAGAGAGAGTAGCAACATAACTTGATTAAACTGAACACGGCTGCTTTATTTCAGTATCTTATAGGTATGACTGGACATTATGCACAAAGATGTAAATGTTATTTTAAGTCAAAATAACTTATTTCAGAGTGTTTGTTACAGAAGTGCTCCCTTTTCTTTTCTTAAGGCCGTTCCCTACCTCCAGCCCACTCGTATAGGGCAAACCCCCTACCCTCCACCTACCCATCCCCAGCTCATCCTCACCATTAGACACCAGCTGCTGGTAGGCTGCACTCAGTGAACTCCCTCCAGCTCTTTCCCGGGCCTGGCTAATCACTGGTGCTCACCAGCTACTGCAACCATCAAATCTGCCCCCACTCTCACTGGTGGGACCGTCCCATCTGGGACCCAATGATTTGGGGTGTCTTCTTACAGCTCCAAAATGGCTCAAGGTGCAATAAGGAGGAGGGTGGAGGTGAAATAAGACATCAGAAGCTGCGGATGAAGGGCTGTCAATAATGGGTTTGATGTGTTCATACTGTGGGAACCATGGATGGAAAAGAATAGGACCGATTAATGATGATGCATTTAATAAAAAACTTTATCTCAGAGCGCTGTAACAACAACAACAAACACGTGGCATTTTGATGAGAAAACGTCTTTGAATGTAAGAACATTGGATGCTGATTGCAGTTTGTGCATAGATAAGCAATCACTATTAGCTGGGACCAGATGGCAGGCTGATAAAGCACATCGCTTTACTGCTCTTATATCTACCCTCCTCATTAGGAAGCACATTCACACACAGGCTTTATTCTCAGATTCTGTCCCAACAGACATCAGACTGGTTGTGTTCCCAAAAAATATATGTAATTATGATGACAGAATCACAACAAAGTGCCAGGCAAGCCCAAAAAATAATAAATTAAATTAAAAATAAATAAATATCAGTGATGTGGCTAATTTTGGTAGCAATGCAAATCACTCTGCAGCAAAATGAATTTTATTTTCATGTTACTTGACCATTTCTTTGGGTTTAGAGATTTTACTGATTTGTAATACTTATTTATTTTTAATAAGTATTTCTGTGCCCATAGTGCTCTGCTTTTAAAAACAAATACTGATTATCCTTCTGCTGAACAAATGTACCACTTGGACACGTGGGAAAAACAACCTAGATATATTCATGAGATTTATATTTATCTGTTATCACTCTCCATCAACATGTTGTATCATGTAACATTGTGCGTTTCTGTTCACTCACCTAAGGCTCTGCTGATTAGGGTCAAATCCAGTGAATAATGAAATAAGCTTTTCATTTTTCTCTTTAAGCTTAAATTAACTATTGAAAACGATGTCAACTGTTAGAATATAAAAACTGTTGAATTATTTGTGCTTTTATTATTTATATTTGTACAATTTAGCTACATAAAGAGAGTAGAAAATACAGGGTTCAATAATTTTACCAATATGGAAGTGCAAACTATGCTGTATTCAGAGCTAAAAAAAATTAAAAAAGAAAGTTGACATTGAATATTGAGAATAAAAGGCCCATTAAACTAAAATATCTAGATCTTATACCACCCTTCTATCCCCTCCCTCCCCTCTACCTTGACAGCCAGCTATAGGATTCACATAAATCCAAATCCTTCAATCTGCACAGAAATAGACTTTCCCAGCAGCTATGCAGGCGCCGCTGGTCATGGCCATATACGAGGCAAATCATATGGTGGGGTTGCTTTCCAGTCGATGGAGAGCCGTCTCCCCCTGACAAGGGCTGACATAGAAAACTATATTTAGAAGCTGGCGTTTGGTAATGTGACGCTGTCATGGACGTATGCCTGTGAGCTGAATGCTGATTGGCAGGAGCTTTGGTAAATGTAGACCTTTTGTGTTTAGGATTATGGTGAGGAACTAAAGAGAAAATGTCATTTTAACCAAAGTAAAGACCAATGTTTATATAAAATATATAATCGCTTGAAAGTTAGGTTAGTTAATGGCTAATTATTGAACAAAACATTTCCCCACTTAGTGTTAAGTTTTAAAACCAAACGCGTCAAAACAAATTGTCCAAACATGACAGCGAAGTAGCCCACTGTGGAGGGACAAAAGTGCCAAAATCCAATGCATAAAATAGTTTTTAAACTTGTATTTAAGTTTTAACTAATAATATAAATTCATTTGTTAGTTTAGGGACTCTAGATAATCTCATGTAGATATTAAATATAAGTTTAATTCAGATTAAATAAAGAGGTAAATAATCATAGTATAATTTCATAGCTTTTTGGTCCTTGTTTTGCAGTTCAGCTTTAAATAATTTCAATACTAATCAGGCTCTAACATTTTTTGGGTTAAACTGCAATGCAGGTTAACTACTGGTAAATAATTCATAACGGTTGTTATGTTAGCTGCATCCATAGATAATTTGGGCCGAAAATATTTTAAACATAAGAAAAGCAATAAGGAATTGCTTGAATGTGTAATTTTTTTTAGCTAAAATAAAAAAGAAAGGCTTAATCATTAAGAATTAACTAAATGTTGTCAAAAATATTAGTTTTGTTTCTGTAAATATATATTATTTTAGTCCTGTGCAGAGCATTATGGTTTGTTTTTCTCAGTTAGCCAGTGGTGGCTCTACACTGTATTTATTACGGGGTGGGGCAGGGCTGGCATGTTTTCATGAGGGCACAGAAAATCATGAAACAAAAAACAGGGCAATAGTTTATAGTTTAAGATATATTAAAAGAGCCACAGAACCAAAGAGCTACTCATGGCTCTGCACTGAATGAAATGTTAATGTCATTTAGTTTAATTAAATGTGCATGTTGAGCCATCCATCCATCCATCTTCTCCCACTTCATCCGTCAGGGTCACGGCTGGCCTTGTGCCTATCCCCGGCAGACTATGGGCGTAAGGCGGGTTCATCCAGGACAGGACGTCTATCTGTCGCAGGGCAACACATAGACACACACAAAGACGTACAACCATGCACACATTCACACCTAGTGACAAGTGAGAGATGCCAATTAATCTAACAGTCATGTTTTTGGACTGTGGGAGGAAGCCGGAGTACCCGGAGAGAACCCATGTATGCACGGGGAGAACATGCAAACTCCATGCAGAAAGACACCAAGCCGGGATTGAACCTGGAACCTTCTTGCTGCAAGGCAACAGCGCTAACCACTGCCAAAGCCCCCACATGTTGATCCAATAGAAAACCTTTTTTTTTGGTTGAAAAATATTAATTTTAGCTAAATGTTGAGTTCCCCAACCTAAAAAACTGGAAAGGATCAGTTGTTAAATAAATATCCACAAAATGTTAAAATACAGCTAATCTTTAGACCGTTTTGCCAACTTAAATTCATAATTCAGGAATATGACATATTCTGACCTATTTTAAATGAAAATAATAAATTATAATTAAATCTGAATTAGAAATAAAATAAACCATTATATTCAGCCATAGCAACATACAGCATTTTTTATTTGGTTCAGAAATAACATTTAGAAGATGAAAACTGTGATTATATCTGAATATGATTAAAGCTATCACCTCAAATTTCAAATCTATTGGTTACTATATATGTTCCAGTGCATATAATCATTAGATTTGATTTTTTTTCTAGTATTATGCATTATCAAAGGGGACATAACAGGGGAACAGGATCAGTTCTACAGGGGCACTGGACCCCTCTGTTCCCTGTGTAGAACCACTCATGCTGTTACAGTAGCAATACCCATCAAACCCAGTTTGTAGGGTTAACAATGCTTGTCATAATCTGTTGGAATATTCATTTAATTGGATCATTTTGGCTCTAATGCAGCCCCTTGTTCTTCTGTTTTAGGTTATTAATGTTCCTTTTCCCTCA
Organism: Jordanella pulchra; assembly: GCA_034780135.1. Lineage (NCBI taxonomy): Eukaryota > Metazoa > Chordata > Actinopteri > Cyprinodontiformes > Cyprinodontidae > Jordanella > Jordanella pulchra. The sequence goes on from JAUZNJ010076320.1 coordinate 8,344, forward strand.
ATTCCACAGCCTCCTGTTCTTCTACAGCTACTTCCTATCCACTCATTTACTCACCAGTCCCTACCCCATGGTAATCCTCCTTGGTTCAGTTATTTCATGTCCGATCTTTTTCTTTTTTTTGTCATCAAAACATCTTTCCTATTTTATTGGTCTCCTGCCTTCCCCCTCTCTGAGTTTGATTCTCAGCAAATCAACACCGAAACAGGACTATGTTTGGTCTGAAACTGACTTTTTGTTAAAGATAAGCAATCATCATTAGTGGTATTGTTTGTACTTAATGACCCTGGAAAACAGGAAGTTAAAGAATTGTTTTAATAACAAAAAATGAATAATTTACTTGACTAATTTTGCTATTGATATAAACCTATTAGCTCAGGCTAGCTACATCCAGCTATGTATTTGATGTATATATTTCTATATAATCATCACATTTAAAAATAATAGTTAAAGGCTTAATTTGGCGTATTTTTTATAATATGTGGCTCTTTTCCCTGCCTGTATTAACTGCATAACTCTCTCCATTAGTGTTAATCAACACTAAAGCAAAGATTATGGTGCCTCGCCCTGCTGTAGGCTACTTTAGGGGGTGTAGTGAGGGTGTGTAGGCCTACTGCACTTTATGAATAATGAAAAAGTGACGTAAACAATGCGGCTCTCTTTGCGGCTCCAGGCGGGCTCAAGGAGGCGTGATGCGGCCGTGACGTGGGTTGAGTCGGGGATCTTTAATCCTCTGCCGCAGCAGCCCAGCCGGTCACCGGAGGAGGGGGGCAGCGAGGGTTCGGACAGGAATGGGTCGAGCAGGAAGGGTTATCAGGCCGAAACCGTTCGGTGTTTAGGTAGAAGAGTCCGCCGAGAGGGAGGAGAGATTACGAAGAGAACGAGGCGAGTATTTCTGCCTAGGCCTGACCCCCTCCACCCCAGCCAATCCACTCCTCATGAAAGGACCACATACAGATAAACGTCTAGTTTGTTATATCTATATATTCATTTAAAAGCGTTTTATTAGTATTAGTAGAATTAAGTCGGTGTACGGATTCTGCGCCTCGCCCTGCCGGACAGTTTCCTGTGCGTAATTTATTCCTCGCTTCGCCCTTCAGAAGCGTCGCCGCGTCCCGTTTTTCCAGTCAGCTGCTGCGCATCAGCACAACATGCAGGATGAGCCTGTGGGGGTGACAGCCGCGCAGTTACCCACATCAGCCGAAGAGGACGAGCGCAGCGGCAGCAGCGCGGTCAGCAAATCTGCAAAGCAAGGCATCCAGACCGAGAGCCAGCTGAGCTCCTTCACGTCGGATTACAACCTCCTAACCCAGAAGATCGCTTTCCCCGAACATTTCTGCCCGACGCAGTCCCTCTGTGACCTTCAGCACTACCGAGGCGTCCATCAGCAGTTAGAGTCGCCCCCACCCCAGAGGCGTTTCAATCACCTGCAGCCCTTCTCCAGCGCTGCTGCTGCTGCTGTGGAGGCGGCTGAAGCCGATGCTGCGACGCCATCGCCTTCCTCTGTAAATCTGAACAAGATCCAAATGGACTCCCCCATCACCCACCATTTAAATAACGGCAATGGCAGCAGCAGCAGCAGCAGCACCGGCAGTATGTTGTCCGGGGGTCTCGGTGCCGCTTTCCCAAACCTCCCCGGGCAGGAGGTTCAGAGCGCCAGCGGCGGCCCGTCCTCGCCCTCCCTCCCCGGTTTTGGCACCCCTTGGTCCGTGCAGACCAGCTCCTCGCCCCCTCCTACAGCCAACTCCATCAACCCCATGCACGCAAACGCCATTGGCCAGATGCCTCAGGCGGACTCCGAGAACAGCTACTACCCTGGCATCCCTTCATCCATCAACCCGGCCTTCTTTCAGAGCTTTTCTCCGGTGTCGGCTAATCCGTGCGCCGGGATTAATGTACAGGGCTTCAGCGGGCCCTTTTCGCCTCAGATGAACATCCCTCAGCAGCCGCAGAGCCGCAGGTCCCCGGTCAGTCCCCAGATGCACCCCCAGCAGGGCGCTTTTCTGCAGCAGAGGAACAATTACAACCACCAGGTGAGCTGCTGGACAGCATCCCTTCACATGAACCACTATCTTAACCGGGATGTTGTTAAATATAATGTTACATATAGTTATATACACCTGAACTAAATGACATTTAAATATAGGAAATTATGGCCTAATTTACTAAATTACTGGCTTAGATTATGGGTTGCACCTTCTGACAGTACAAAGGTGTGACTTTAAAAATGTGTAGGTGTTAAAATTCTTGCAGAATCTACAGTCTTGATCTTTGGGGTATAAATATTTCTTTTCATAATGCATTAGGCAAGGGTTGGAGTCTCTACCCTTGAGGCATACAGAGACGGTAGGGAACACTGGAACAAATGAGCATAGCTGAATCTTCCTGTTGTTTTCTCCTGGAAGCTGGCATTGGGATGCAGTCACATGGCGTCGAACCATCCCTGTCTTGTGGTTCACTCACTGGGAATACAAAGGCCCGCGGGGTTGTGTGTCCTAAATGGGTGCTTATTTGGGTGAAATGAAAACATCCAGTGTGTTGCTGGTGTGGCACACCCTTAGGAGAAACAGCAGAGGCTTACATGAAGGGCCCTGTTCTGCAGCAGGAAGGTTTACGAGCTGGTAGCCTTCAGCTTCAGGTTTCTCATGTGATTTGCACACTGGGTGTGAGCAGGGGAGCGTGTGTGAGTGTGGGACTAGGTGTGACTGGTTGTGCTTTCTGCATTGTTGTTGTTTCCTCGCCCTTTAACTCTTTCCTTTGAGTCCATTGTAAACATATTTGCATGAAAATAACAAAGACAATCACGGGATTGTTCTCAGTCACTCCACCCGAAATCAAATAGTGATCCAAAAAAAAAAACACATCACCCCCTGAGAACAGGACTAATGCTTAGTATCTGGTAAAAAGTCGTCTGCTCTCGACGCAATCACATCACAGGGATCTTTAAACTCTGATAAAGCCTACTTTTGAACTGAGACAAGCTGTGATATTCCTCTAATCTCATACCCATTGATCTTATGACTTCCCATCTGTCTTTTTTTAAAGTCCTGCACCCATTAGACATATGTGGCCCTTTTTTTAAAGCCAGATTTTAAGAAAAGTCTAACCTGCTGATAGCTTTTAGCTGATTCTAATTTAACTTGAAATACTATAAATACAATGAATAAAAACATATTATTTGGATGAAAATGAAATAATTTTCTTCTAAACATTGTATAAGGACATTACAGGTGAACTGATTACAGGCTTCTGGCCGATCACCTTTTCCCCAATCCTTAAAAAGTCAGACAGGACGATTCCGATTTTAACCGATAGTGGTTCATTTTTATGACCCTGTCAGTTGTTATAAGATTACAAGACACATCCAATATTTCAATCTTATCTACCTGAGAAAACATCAGTCATTGCAAATGAAAATAAATAAATAAATATTTTCAAATATGACTCAAAGGCAGTGACACAGTGGATGGTTTTCAGATCTACAGAGGTAGATGAGTCTGGTGAAAAAAATCGGTTTCACATCTAAATATCGGCCGATCTCCCAGAATTAAAAAAATGAAGGCAGATCACCGATGCACCCTTAAAAGACACAGTAATGACGGACTTTTACAAAAGCAAGATAAGGTCAGACCTAATGTATATCTTTCACATCACTGAAACTCTAGTTATGCAGCCGATAGCTATGAAGAAAGTAACCATTGGCGAGAAGGCTACAATACCTTTATGAATAATTTACAATATCATTTATACTCCACGTGTTTTTTAGCAACACTCATCAAATAATAGAGTTCATTATGCTATGAGATTATCTACAGGATCCATTAAGAATTGAAAAAACTACAAAAGCACAGATCCAATACCTGGATCGTCTCTGATGTTGACTAATCAGCAGGATCAGATATTGGATGCATGATGTCGATCCAATCATTTCATTTTTTATTAGTATTACACGCAGCAATACAGTTACACCGATCTGCAGCGATTTATCTATTCTGTATATACATTTTTATATTACATTTTAAAATATTTGCAGTGCAGTTTATATAGATGTGTCATTTATTTATTTTTTGCTGCTAATCGTAATAAATGATATAAAGTGGATTTATATCTGTTCTTATTTTTTTATTAAACAATGTTCATCTGAAGCCTGATATCTTCACTCACATGGCAACGTATACGGTTTATTCATTCAACAGTCGCATCGCATAAGATCAGAAAAGAATGTTTTGGTGCATCTCTGTAAAAAAACTGATTTTTAGCTTCATTAATGAAAAGAAAAAAAGCCCACATCTAATGTCACGTGTGTTTATTTATGAGATCATTTATTTATTTATGTTTAAAGAGTCATAAGTAGCCTTTATTTCCAGTCAGATTTTTGGTATGTTAAATCAAGAGGTGACCTTAGCATCTATCATGTTACCTGACTGACAAAACTGACTCTTCAAAAGGGCAAAAAAGATGGAAGTTTAATTTCCTGTAACCTGCTAATATCTTCTTCTTAAAGAGACGGTCTGAATGAAATGCTGACATCCCTCTACAGAAAATCATTTTCTTTCCCTGAAGCCTTTTTTCTGTTTCCTCTGACTATTTTTCAACATCTTAATCAAACAGAAGATATCTAGGCTGGCTTCTTTGATTGTTAAAAAAGAAGAAAAAAATAAAATAATGGTGGTTGCTTAGAAAACATTCTGATTTTGCGGCTCAGGAAAACCCAATGCTTCTGCATTTGATTTCCACCAGGGATTGCTAAATAGATTCAATACATGATGCGTAAGCAGGAGACACAAGGTCCAGGTGGAGAGAGTGTGTAAGTTACAGTGGTGGTGTCGCAGGGCATGGGATACTTAGTATTAGTCTTAAAGCTCTAAATCTTCTTATCTAGCCACCCATTACAGGAGCAGATAAAGTTCGACAGTGGCTGACGAGGGGAAATGAGGGATATAGGATTAAATGTAATAATGTAGTTTTATTAGACACATGCTCATGCGCTGTGTTTTTATATGTTTGATCTCTCTAACCTTCTGTGTGCCCTCTTCATGTTGCTCTCACAGCCAATGGTGAAGCCGTCCCCATGGGGGAGCCATCAGGGGAATGGCTGGGGTTCGGGGGGGATGTCCTGGGGCAGGGACCACCGCAGAGCGAGCGGCATGGGCGTACCCGGCTCAGTCAGTCACATCTCCCCTATGAAGAAGCCCTTCTCGAGCAATGTCATCGCCCCCCCAAAGTTCCCGCGCTCAGGGGGATCGCTGGGGCCCAAGTCCTGGATGGAGGAGAACATGTTTCGCACAGACAGCAACAGCAACACCATGTTACCCCTGCAGGTAGGTGTTCAGATGTACCAGCAAGTGTTGATCTGTCATTCTAGGACTGCAGTGCTGGATTATTACATGTAAAGATGCTGACATAGAACACACATTAATGTGCATTATGCTACAACAGCAAACCTACCTGAGCTGGTAGGAGAGAGTTGTTTAGAGAAGCAGCCAGGAGGAACATGGTTGGAGAATATGTTGACAGGAAAATAATCATTTGTTAAGGAAGATTGACAAGACCAGAGACATTTAAGAATTGCTTTCTCCCCTCCAATTAGATGTTAGAAATGACACAATGATAACCAATTTTATAAAAGTTGTATATTTTTTTTTAAAGTATCAACTAATTATTAACAAATAAAAAAAATTACATCAGATGTTAGATGTCAAATGGGGTGAGTGGCAATGCATGCAGTTTTTTGTGAGTTCCAGGCATGATTGCTGAATGCACTAATGAATCTACCAATACATTAATGCATTGGTCGATGCTGATATACAAGAGAAGAAAAAAATAACATCATCCGAGAATATTGGCTGACTATCATCCTGTAAGTTGATTACAAGATAATTCTGGGCTGGAGCAAATCCCAGGAAAAGGAGAAAACTAAAGATTGAGCTGAAGAGATTCTGTTTCCAGTCAGATAGTGACCCTATACAATAACCAGAACACAGTAAAAGGGTCTAAACTAGAGCTTCAGGTATTAGGATGTGCAGACATAAACTCAATTGGGAATCTATGACAATAATTGACACACATAGGTTTTCAAATTAGATTAGGAAAATATAGCTTTATTTCTACCTCACACTTTGTACTATTTTGATGTTGCTCGATTACATTAAAGCCCAGTAGCAGACACGTCTGTGGTTGTAACATGATCAAATGTGCAAAGGTTCAAGGGAAAGGAATATATTTGCAAGGCAAAAGGCTAAATCACTGATTCACATCTTTGTTTTACTGGTTTCTAAGGAATACTGTAAATCTGTTTTCTTAGGACCTTCCATTTTTAGTTGTGAAAGGATAACAAATTGAAACAAGAGGAAACCCTTCCTTTAATCATATCAGACTCCTACATGTGCACAAAGAGTGTGTTTTTGGGAAGAATAACATTAATCATCCTGGTTATTATTTTGCAAAAATATGCATTGAAATAAAAGCAGATAAAAGCCAAAAGTAAACTTAGTAAACAACTGCAGTTAACAGATTGTAGATGAAAACTAGCTTTGTGCATATTTGGGCTATCATGCCATGTAAGGGAAGTTTCTGTCAGTCATTTAATATTAGTGATATTTACTGACTTCCTTATCTTTGCCAGGTATAATTAAAGGTAACACAGATGAATTCGATGCATTTAAAGAAGAAAAACAAACGTTTATACATCAAAAATAAGTTTTCTATTTGAATCAAACTTATCTTTTAGAGAGTGTCATCATTTCTCATGACACAACAAATGAGCTACACTAGGATAGCCATAGTTAGCATATCAGTCAGCTGGGTAGAGCTGTTTCACCAAAACTTGAATAAAAGAGAGGAGAGGCATTTTTTTAATGCTGTCATTTTGGATATAAAATCCATTTCAGGTATAAACAAGTAACAGATGGTCAATTTAATTTAATACATGCAATAAAATGAAAAACATAGTCAAATTCTCCTGTCTTAAATCAGTGTAACTGAACTATCTAACCTGAGCTGTTCTCACATACACAGCAATACTGAACGTTACAGCTCAGAGGATATTTAGGAGAAAAATTATTATCTAGACAGTATCCCAACCTCCTCGAGCTCCCCTTCAGCTCGGACCTGATGGTTTTCTTCTTAAATTCTCCCACTGGGGCTTTTAAACAGAAATCACTGATAGAAACTGTTACTCATTTTACACAGTTTATATTTAAACATCTGCGTATTGGAAAACTATACCAAAACTCCTTGCCTTTCTTCAGTTATTAACTGTTTTACATGTTTAAATTCACATAAGGTTTAGTATGAGAGCAGCAGAGCTGTGGCTCTGACTCAGTCAAATCAAACTAATGATATCAGCTGGAATAACGTTACCACGGAGTTGCTATGAGTTTGTATTATTAGTCGTATCGGTGCCAAGAAGAACAACGCTTCCATTCCAGGAAACAGGCCTGACTATACGGATAAATTTCCATAAACAGTGTCAGACCCAGAAATTTTTCAGATTCCAAGTCTTTTCCTTCCTTCCTTTCTGTTTAATGTTTGGCAGTCGCTGACGGACCGTTTCTCTGCAGCAGCACCTTCTTACCATCACAAGGGAAGGAGACTAAAAGGGAGAGTCTCCTCTGCTTTCGCTGTCAGAGTTCAGAATAAATCCCAACCAACATTTTTTGGGGAATGAAATCGAATGTGAGAGCTTTACCCATTGCTGGAAAGCTGCTAACTGAATTGAATCTCACTGAAAATAGTTGATGCTAAGTCAGATCTGCTTCATCATCCGTCTTCAAGTTTTGCTCCTGATTCTTTCAGGCTGGACTTTGACTGGGCTACCCTAAAAAATCATTATGAATGGATCCAAACCATTCCTCTGCTTCTCTGACTTTATAATTAGGGTTGTTTTCCTGCTGGAAGATGAACCTCCACCTAAAGTCGAAAGTTTTTTACTGTCTTGAACTGGTTTCTCTTCAGAACAGTTCTGTATCAAACTCCGTCCGTCTCAGTGTTTCTGTCCCTGCTTGAGATAAGGTTAGAGCAGTGGGATGTTGCTTTTTATGGATAAATAATATATCAGCAATAACATCAGCGTTGATCTTTATTAAAGATATAGATGTTAACAACCATTTATTTCCATGTAGTTGCTCTCTTGTTTCCATAGGGGGAGGGGAAGGAGGTGATCATGTGGTATTTGTTTGGTCAAGCGTTAATGATGCAGTTCAGGGTTGTGGATATTTAACAAAGCTGAGAAGCAATGGCTACAGTTACATACACATAATTTCCGATCTTAATACGATCAGAAGCTTTGTTGATGGGTAATTCAAAAGCTCTGTTCACATGAACACTAAATGAAAGGATCCGATCATGACATGTGTATTTAAGTACCAAGCGTTCAGTTAGATTAAATCATTGAAGCAAGAACTGTTTAAGTTTCTGGAAAATGTTGGACAAAACATCATGTTGACATTGCACGCATGCGCAGCAGCATGAAGATTATTTCGCTCCAAAGATCCAAATGGGTGTTTCATGAACGGCAAATGGAATGGCGATCCACAAAAACTACCTCTGTCTTTCAAGATAAATTTCTTTCCCATCTGACCGAATCAGATGAGAATCTTCCCTCTGACATGTTTACTTGAATCATTTTTCATCTGATCAGGACTTCAGTCCCATTATTTGTGCCCATGTAAATGTAGCTGGTGTCAGCACAGTGGTCAGTTTTTCGCCGTTTGTAACGGATTTGGAAATAATATCGTTAAATATTGGTTATACCCCGTAACGGCAGCATTAATGTGAGATATTAGCCCATATTTTTATATCAGTGCATCCCTAATTGTTTTAAAACCTAATATTGATTTAACCTTCTGTTCTTTTCTAATTTGTTTCTTAATCTTTATGATGGTGCTTGTTCATTAATGGTAGGCATTTATGGTGTTGGTTATCATCGTTATGGTGAAAACGTTCTTGTCATTATTCAAATGCCGATTTATCATTTAAATGATAAATTTGGATTTTTTATCTAAAAAAAAGAAATTGAATTGTTGGAATTTGTTTAATCTTTAATTTACTGTGTTTTTCCACAGAGTGTTAAGAAGATATTTCAATATAATGATAGAAATCCCACTTCTTGGATTCTATGTTAAATCTTTATATTTTTCAGGAGCCGTATTTGTGACTGTTGGGCTTCATGCACTTACAGCCAGACTGCAAAGAAGTAATAAATAGTTTTTTATCATTATGACAATACTACGACAAAATATTCCTAGCTTCCAGCAAACCTCTTTCGTCTTTAACCATGCAATCATGCACTGCTGAATCTGTTGTCATAGAATCTCATTAAAACTTTTCAGTGTTTGTTATAAACATGATCTCAGCGTAATATGAACAAGAGTTAACCGCTCCTTTAAAGGTTTACCTCTAGACCCCCCTAGCTTTAGTAAATATGTAAAGAATGTTAATCTGAACCCGAGGGCCCTGCACACCTAAACCAACTGCTTGTAAAGGATAACAGCCACATTTGAGAGGCATCAATACTTATAAGCCAAATCACAGCTGTGTGCATGGTTTTCACATGCTTTATTTAAGTGTAATGAATTAACAGATTGTATTTGCTTGTATTTTTCAGGACCGCTCCAGAATGTACGACAGTCTGAACATGCACTCCTTGGAGACCTCTCTGATCGACATCATGCGGGTGGAGCAGGATCCGATGAAAGGTAAGACGGCCATTCCCTTTCGGTCTCCGTTTGTGGGGTCAAAGGAAGGTGATCTTGCTCAGGGAATTAGCGCAGCGCTGTGCAGAGAGAATGACAAGCCTGTTTCCCACCGGAGCTGTGTTGTTTTTCCACACACGGGCTTATTTGTCCTCCCCGCTGAGAGCTTAAGGCTTGTGCCACCAGCTGCACGTTTACCTGACCTTAAAGCTCTGATCTGGTGGCTGCTTAACCTGTCCAGCGGATAGATCTGGGTAAATAGCAGAGAAGGAGCACAGGAAGAAATCTGCTGCTTTTTGTCAGAAAGAGCAATAAAACGTGCTGTTTTCTGACTGCTCAGTATTGTACCCATTTCACCGCGGAGCTCTGAACTTCAACAAATAGGTGCTGAGTTTCTTCTAAATTATTTCTAAGGGCTTGACAGTGACATGCAAAGAGGGTCCTGTAGTGTGACACTCTCCTGGACTCCTGCACTCAGCTGCTGAGCATCAGAGCTGCAGTGTCAGATGACTGCACCCTTCTAACCCTCCTCTGCTGCCACTGCCTGTGGCTCATTTACAGCCTTGCAGGCCATATACGCTGTCAATTTACAATATTGAAAGAACAGAGGAAGAACATCAGTGGCACAAACAGGCCCGCCTGCTTTGGTTACTGATTTGTTTGTGGACAACCAAAAAGCCTCATCCTTCTTTTTTCAGTTTATTAGGGTCCCACCTGTGCTCTTCCTCCATGACGTTTTGTGTGTGGGGGTTGGGGGTGGGGGGGGTCTTGCTTGAACAGATGGACAGGACATGGACCGGTGTGCACAGCAGATAGGAGGAGGGGGGTGGGCTAATTTTAGATGAGATCACCCCTTCACACTCTGTGTATGACAGCCAAGAGGGAAGATGACAGAGGGAGATGGCTTACAAGGCTCTGATTGGCTGGTAACAGCATTTTGGTTAACAGATCTTAAATATAAAAGCACAAATATCAATATTTCATTCTGGTAAAATTACTGTCATCTTTCTTTTTTAATTAGCTAATCATCCCTGGAAGCTAAGACCATTTTTATATCCAAAATTTTTCACTTAGTGATTTTCTATTCAGTTAAATAATCAGGAACCAAAAGACAACAATATGCATTCGATGAAAATGTCATCTACTCCATGATGACTCATCCGAAAACCGCGGTTTCAACGTCGGAGCTTCGGCTGTTTTCAGGAGGAAATCCAAATAAAAACCTGTCCTGCTTTGGGTTCTTGTACTTGCTTTTAAAGTGGAGTTTAAAAACATGAAACTGGTCAGCACAGCCTAAAGATGCCTAAAGAGAGAGGAATACTTGTTGTACTTCTCATCCACCATCACATGACGACCACACAGCTCTGTGGATTTCAGTGTGATGTGATGCGATACCCCATCGCAGCATAACATAACAATGACAGTGAAAGGAAATGAACATTCAATAGATCAATACTATCAATGTGAGCTAGACTGGTATGAGACTTTACGGTATGATAACCTTTAGCAAAAAATATCACAGTTTCACAGTATTATAATTACAGATCGGTTTCTAAATTGTCTTCATTAAAAAAGAGGAGAGAGGAAATGCTTGTTAATTTCTGGGCTGATTTTAAAAATAATCTTTATATTTATAATCAGAACCCTTTTGATCCCTAGCTACTGTGCTAATGGTTTTCCAAAGTCACTTGCTGCAATTTTGTTAGGAAATTATGATTAATATCACCTATGTGTTTATTAACACCAATTAAACTGCATAAAATGTTTACCAGTACTGGTCAATATCTAGTATTTAGTTCCAACAAAGTTTTGTGTAAAGCTCCTTTTTGACTGAGTAATAAAATGTGTCTTTGTATTGATTTTTAAAACTTTTGCCAGGATTTAAAATATTAAAAACTAAAATGTAAAACAAAAATAAAAAATAAATGAAATTTTGGTAATAATTTGATTCGGCTGAATGAGAGATATAAATATTGTTTAAATACATTTAAAGGGGTATTGTGTAACAATTTCTGATTTTTACTGCCCAAAATTGATGACTGTATTTACATATGCATGAGTATTGGTGTATTATTACCTCCACTAATAATCAGATGCATTTTCATAAGATAAGGATTTTACATTAGTTTATACATGGGGCTGGTCACCCGTTTATGAAGCACCATTACCATCTCGGAAGTACAGACGCCGGCGAGGGATAAAATTGTATTAACGCACGAGATAACAAGATGTTTCATAAGACATGGTAAGCATCTGAGCTTTAGCTGTACCTGTGTAAACAATTATTTAGCAGCAGGGTCCATACTCTGACTACAATAGAGCGGATTCTGCACTTTCAAACCAAACAGGGTGAAAACGGTAAAGTCTTCCATCTGTGCTTTCTGTATTTAAATGTTTCTTTCTCATTTATGCTCCAAATGTTATACACACGTTACTCATGATGTGATCATCTCTCATTCCCCCCAATTTGTTTTTTGTGTTTCTGTATTCGTTTCCATGGAAACGCATCGGCCACGTCCTGTACTGTCCTCCTACTTCTCTTTCATCTGTACCTGTATTTGTTTTTTGGGGTTTTTGTGTTTGTTTGTAACATATGTGTGTGTTTCTCATGTCAGGCCGTGTGGGCTGCCCTAACCCCGGGGCCGACGGTCTTCTCATGCTCAATGGTAATTATCTCTATGTATCATCTCCCCCCTGTGTCTCCTGCTCCCCTGATGCATCCCCTTGTACTCCTTAACCTTAATGGACACACACTCTCAACTCACTCTGTAAAACATGTAGCACACCTTGTTCAAGGCTTATAAAATCTCTATTTCAAAATACTGTTTTTTAGGGCAACATATAAAACGCCTTAGTAATGCTTTGTAATGATACGCTTCCAACATGACCTACTTTGTTTAAGCCCAGTCATTAGAATAATTAAAAACGTTTCAGAAAGCTGCTTTTAGCATCACATGCGATATCAAGAAAATGTTAAAATTTGTTTTTAAAATTTAATATTTCTTTGTTTTGTTCTAATTTTCATCAAATTTTAAAATATGTTATGATTACAATCTTACCTCAGCAGAAGCTGAATCTGGGTCAGAGAGCATAGAGAAAAAGATTGAGAATGTTTGGGGTTTTATTTTAGTGCTGTCAGTGTACTGTATCCTCCTGATATGCAGAGGTCTAAACATCTTTTATGCTCATCTTGGGAGTTCATTTTGTTTTATGCTTTTAAAACTACGCATGCTGCTGCTTGTAATTAAGTGTGTTCCCTGACACAGGACACCTAAGAATGTATTGAAATTTGAGTTTAAGGGTTTTTCTGTGGCTGATTTCTTATCTCCAGCTCATATTATAAAACTTTGACTTCCTGATACTAACTGTAGGTTATTTGATTTCTCTTTTAGAGTCTTTATATAAGGAGATTCAATTCATTTCCAAAATACTTTATTAATCCCAAAGGGAAAGGGACCCCAAATCATTCATACCATCGGAGATTTGGATTTAAAGTTGCTTTTTTGCCATCTTACAAACAATAGTCTAACAATGTACATGGCGTATTATTTCTGAAAAAGAGTAACTTTCATTTTATTTACATTTTATTTCAAAATTCCCATGCAGAAAATAATTTCTTCCCTTTTAATAATCAGTTCTATTCCAGTGAAAAGCCTTTTAAGTTAGAAGAGCTCCTTTCCATCACCCTAATCTTTAGCTCCAATCAGGGATTCTCTCTTAGATTCAAGTCAGGCTGGATGGGCAGCTCTAAAACATGGAGGTGAATTAAAGTTTTACTTTTACTAAATCTGCTGGGACCAATTATTTATAGCTTAACTGTACGGTAATTGCATTCAAATTAATTATGTCAAGTTGTCCTTTTAATAATTTATCAATGAAAATTGATAACTAGTCCATATTACCTAACATAACTGAGTATTGTTTAGAAATTAATCTTATTCATTCCAAATACAGTTTATTAATTAGCAGACAGAAAGTCTTGCTACTCGTCCACCATCTCCACTATTTCTCTCATAATGGTAATAGTGTTTGACCTGTTTCTGTTTCTGCAGAAATTTACAATAATCTGCCGTTTTTATTTACACTTAAGATGAAATTATTGTTTCCACACCATGCCCTGAGTGGTTCACCAGCTCTCTGTATTCAGCTTTGTCAGTACAGAGTCATCCGAATGTTTCTGCTGATGACATGAGTCTGTGTTGTACTGGAAGTCAGAAGTCTACAGAGTAATAAAAATGAATGGCAGGAGTACTGTCCCCTGAGGTGCTCCTGTCCTGCTGATTACCTTTTTAAACAGTTGATCCTGTAGTCTAGCAAACTGTGTCAAAGTGATTAAACCCTACCCCTCTGTTTGATCCAGATGCTGAGGCCTCCATTTTAGTTGTTTGGTGTTTCTGACAAAGTATAACAAGCTGAATTGTGTTACATGCTCTGGAGAAATCAAAACACATGCCCCCATATTTAAAAAAAGGAGAAAATGAAAGCTGAACCCAGCAGTTATGAGCATTTTTGGACCATGTATGATGCAGATGCTAATAGCATGAAAAATAATGTGGTAATCGTTCAGCGACAATGGACTAGTTATAAGACAACCTAAAGTTTGACCTAGGAAACATTCTGATTGCATTTAAAACACAAGAAACAGAACATAGTATGTATGTTGCCCTCTATTGGTTAGCTGCCAAAGGTTTGGGGGAAGAAAAGTCTCTCAAAAAATGATTTCCTTATCACTTTGCTTACATTGACTTCTTTTGAACACCTCGTGATGTTGATAACTTTGAGGCTGGTCCATGTTAAAGGATGAACAAGTTAAAAATCATCAGATTTTAGACACCAGCTTATTTCTCAGTGCAATTCTGTTATTGTACAGTTTTTTCCATTTAATCAATTTTTTTTTACTTGAAATGTTTTCTATCTGTTTTAATTCTCCATAAAAAGTGTAAAATATAAAAAAAATATAAAAGTGTAAAATATACTACATTTGCAATCTGTTTTTCTAAAATATGAGACTGCAACAGGAAACAAAGTCATCGTCATAATGCACGGGAAAGAAAAAGATTGTGTCCTTCTGAGGAGGTCAAAAAAACAGCAGAAGTATTTAATTAAATTATTCTTAATATTTTATAGTTGATTTGTAGTTGATAAAGAGGTTATGGGATATCTACTGATTAAAATCATAGCCCAAATACCCTTTAACAAATGTTTGTCCAGCTGAAATTTGCCCTCTTGTACTTTTCCACATGCAGCCAGGAGCTATGGGAGACGTCGAGGTAAATACTCCGATGTGTCTGTTCTCTGAGTCTATGCTCTTAACCTGCTTACTGTTAATAGGCCTTTAGAACTCAGTTAGAACTCACTCTATTTTGGGTTTTAGGTTCTAGATCTTTTTTTTTGTTTGTTTGTTTTGTTTGTTATTTGGAAATTTGTCTCGTTTATTTTATTCCAATGCTGCTAAAAATCAAAAACATTATTTTAGTGCCCACAAACGTATGAAAGCAATGGTTTCCTGATACAATTATATTAGAGTAAAATGCTCTGGATGTGCTTCCTTTCACCACAGAGTGGGAAGAGATTAGGCTAAACTTTGCCTTATTAAAATACAGCAGTTGAAATGAATCTGGGTATTTAAAAGGAAAAGTAACGGACAACACAACGTGTTGGCTTTTTACTAACTGAACCACAACAATTATGTTTACCAATACGCAAATAATATATTATTATGGAACATTTAACATTTATTAATTAGATTTGTATACATAACAAAAACTCAAATGAATACAGTCCATTTAGTATGTTTTAAAACCATGTGTTAGCTTCTCTACATTAAAATAAGAAATTAGCTCAATAATTAAACATATTTTTGCAGCTTTTTTTTTTATAATAAAGCTCCGATTCTTTATAAATAAAAATGCTAGATATTTTTACTGGACCCAAAAGGTTTATTGGCAGTTTCTTTGTCATGTTGCAACATTGTGTTTCCGAAGGTTTGTGCCACTTATAGACAATTTGGTCTTCCCCAGAAGAAGCTAAATAAGCATGTCTTAGGCAGATTTCTAAATATCTAAAATACAGAGGAAAAAATGCAGTAAATTGTTTTTTGTGATCAAGAGATGCAACAGTGCAGAACTAGGTGTCATCAGCATAACTATTAACATTAACAAAGTGTCTCTTAGTCTCACTAACAATTTTATAACCTTAAGATAAGGAATAATAATTTGTTCGGGATACTTTTGTTATTCCATTGCTCTTTAAACTATTGAATTCTTTAAATATTGAGCTCAAAAATAAAGTTTGCATAGTTTGAATGTATTTCCATAAAATTTGATCTTAAAGATCTAAATGATTAGCAGTTACAAATGCACCATTTAAGTGTTAGAAGCATGTTTGCCTCCTTTTCCACACATCATTTGAGCCTCACCTTTCAATCAATAGTATAAGACTGTGTGCAAATGCAAAATATCTGTCTTTATTAAGTGATTTCAAATTATTAGAATGTATGAATGAGAGTCCGTCGTTGACAGCTGTTGAATATTTGCAGGTTTTTGGCATTGAGAGGACCAACATGGTCTTGCTGAAGTATTCATACCCTTTGAAACCAACCTCATTTTAACAAAATCAGTAGTTTTCCTACTGGGGTTAAATCACTCACAGGTGGACTGTTTATTAATTAGGGGTATCGGAGCAAAGGGTAAGACAACAAATGAATGCCAGACTTTCCAGATTATTATTAATAAAAGGTAGTAAATACTACACACACACACATA
>JAUZNJ010076331.1:0-24798 GCA_034780135.1 Jordanella pulchra
AAAAAACATTCATAAAGTTTGGTTCTTTCATAAATTTATTATGGGTCTACTGAAAATGTGACCAAATCTGCTGGGTCTGCTGTAAGTCTGTTATATATTTCACAGAAATATTTATAACCATTCAGTGTTTTTTTGCAAGGTAGTTTAAGGTTTGCAAAGTTATTTTTGTGAAAGGAGAAATTAGAAATTATTGCAAGTAGTGTTTCATATAAGAACAACACATAAAGAAATAGCATCTCCTACTCCTATTCCCCTTTGGAAAGTCTTCTGCAGGTTGCCAAGTTAAGAGAGACTAGGACGCAGTGCAGCAAATTTCAAGATGGTGAGTAAAGACAGAGCAGCCACTATGGGATGTAGACATATTTTTGAGACGATTTCTGGGCCACTTATCTTGCTGGTTTCCATATTTACAAGCTGCTGCTCTTTTTGCCAGCATAAAATACTGTTTTGGCAACCCTGGGAATGATTGGCTCAGGAACCAGAAGGTAAATACAGGCTACACATTGAACTGAAGTAGGTCCACATTGTACCTCTAGGTTTGAAAGCAGAAAAACTCAACTAGGACACTGTTGTTTGAAAAGACCAATTCTTTATAGGGAATGTTCTTTTCAACCCAGTTAACAAATGGTACGACTCTGGTTAATTTGGCACTACATTTCTTACTTCTTGCTCTTTTAACATCTTCAATGTGAAACTTTGAGATTTACAGGTTTAATTAATATCCCTTAGCCTCCAAAGAACCACTGTGATTGTGTATTTAATTTGTATTAATGGGAGTATCTTTTAGAACAAGTGGTAAAACCTCATGGATTGCTCTTTGTATATTATAGGGAACATGGTAAACTAAGGAGAAAAAAAATCTACAGAGTGCACAGCCCGTATAGGTATGGCATCAGCATTAAAAGTGAGAACATGAAAAGATGTTTATGGACCTAGGGTTAAAACTAGCTTTATTACAGCCCAGCTGCCTCTAGTCTACTGATGAGCACAGCAGGAATACAAGTCCAACAGTCTGTCTCAGTGTTCTTGGTTACTTGGAGAGATTTTTCTCTCCTTCAAGCCTAATGGAAAAGTGCAAATGTGAGAAGCCTTTATATATCTTCTTAACACAGGACTGATTAAATAACATCATTAACCCCACCATAGTCAAGTATCACAATGTCAAACCTCCCATTTTAATATTAGCTTTTTTCATTATAATTTGTTTTGGGTTTTTTTCTTGTCCATCCAGTTTGCAACTCAGCATCCCACCCAAGGTCACACATGTATCCACATACAGAAAAAGACTCACAAACACTATCTTCCAGCTGGAAGAAGTTTGAGTGGCGGCTTGATGGAATGACGGTTTCTGATTGTGGCGATAATGGAATCCTTGTGTCATTGCAGATAGTGCCCCAGGAAATGGCAGAGAATTGCTTCTGGATCAAAGTCAAAGAAGAGAAGTTTGAAAACCCTGACCTATTTGCTCAGCTCTCCCTCTACTTCTCCTCACAGAGTAAAGGTAAGAGGTGTCATCTTTCTCTACCGCAACCTTAATTAATCTTCTCACACATGCTCGATTTGGCCTATAAGGCGATTGCTGGTAAGGAATTCTTTGATCTTGCAGCAACACATTTTTTTTCCACCGAGATGCTAATTATCCTAAATCAAAGTATGTATTTCTTAAATCTCCGCTGCGTGCTTTGAGCTTAAATACTTTTGTTCATGTCACACATCCCATTTAGTGTGCTTTTCCTTTATAGAGAGCATAAATAGTGACTGAGCTTCACGTTGCATTCAATCTTTGTGTCCATTGAGCTGTTACAGATCTGTGTTTTTCTTTTGTTTTGAGCACAAACTTGAACTTTTACATGTGGCAGCTATGCTTGATTTGCTTCTTGCCTTTTCCAGCCCAGTAGGCCAATCTTCTATCAGGGTGGATGTGAGGCTTTGAAGGAAGCGCTGGGAGTTTACTTGTCGCTGCTAGTTTGTTTCTCAGATACACAATGAGGAATCTAACTTGCTTATGGGTAACAGTTGCAGTGCTGGGATTTTCTTGTTGTTTTCTGAGTGGAAGATGGTGTTTGAGAGCACTTGATATATCCCCCCATGACAATTTGATTGTTTTCCACTGCTTTGACAGTATGTACACCCCTCTAATTCTAGCAGCAGTGGGAGGGGAAAAGTCAGTCCTGTCAAGCACAGAAGAGTCAAATCTGAGCTCTGTCAGCATGTGTGGACATAACTCTACAGAACCCCTCAAGTTTTTTCTCAAACCCAGCGTTTGTTTGGACACCAGTCAGCCTGCCAGCAGTTCCTTGCTTTGCCTCTTTCACAGCCTCAAGGTCCAGAAATTAGACTCATTTCTTTTT
Organism: Jordanella pulchra; assembly: GCA_034780135.1. Taxonomy (NCBI): domain Eukaryota; kingdom Metazoa; phylum Chordata; class Actinopteri; order Cyprinodontiformes; family Cyprinodontidae; genus Jordanella; species Jordanella pulchra. The sequence continues at coordinate 2,352 of JAUZNJ010076331.1, forward strand.
TTTTGAACTATGAAATGAACAGCAATTTTCCCTGGGCTGCAGCAAGGTGATTTTCCAGAGTGATACAGATGGAAAGAGGATATGGCTTGGAAAGAACAGTTGTTGCAAAGCTTAATGAAGTGGTAGGACCAGTCATATGTTTCACACTCCTTATATGCCAAATAAACACATGGAGGTAGGTAGATGGATAGATAGATAGATAGATAGATAGATAGATAGATAGATAGATAGATAGATAGATAGATAGATAGATAGATAGATAGATGATTCTAAATCGCTTTACACATTCAGTCATTCATGCACACATGACTGACAGATGCAAGGCCATTGTGCACAGCTGCCGCCAGACCCCCTGACCACTACCAGAAAGCAATCTGAGTGGGGTCTTGCCCAACAGAGCAACAGATCTGGGGTTTGAACCAGCCACCCTCTAGTTATAGGATGAACTTGTGCATCCTACAGCACTGTCAATAGACACATAGATCTACCCACCTGGACAGAATTGTTGGTAACCCTTGTTTGATGAAAGAAACCCAACAATGCCTCTGGATGATTGTGAATGCATTGTACTCAAAGAATTTGCCAACAAGTGTTTTTTTTTTCTTTTTGTTGTGGCAGGCCTGCTCAATAATATATGCAAATTACATAAAGTGAAACTGCTAGAAACGCTACATTTACACTATATTGTGCAGCCCTTACTCTCTGTGGTTTACTGTGGTCTGAATGCCTCGAGTAGCTGTTGAACCCTGTGGTGCCATACCGGAAGCAGCAGAGATGGTGCGTCCACATTGCCTACTTGCTTTCTGCTTTTTCCAAAGCAGTATGTTCAAATTCCATACCAAAATATTTGCTTTGACTGAAGGACAATCATGGTAGTTCTCCACTGGGGTGAGGACGACATTCTGCCTGAGTCAGTGCAACACAATACTGTAGTTCAGTGATGTATACAATACACATGAATAGGTAACAGAGCTCAGCTAAGCTGTTTCCATTTACACTCACTAATTTGCTCATTTTATGTGGATTTAATTAATATGTATATTCTTTAATGTTCTGAAATTCCTGTATATTGGGGTATGATGATTTTCTTTCTGACATTATTTACCCTGCTCTATGTTGTCAGACAGGTTCTCTTTGAGTGATGTTGATTTTTTTAACCGACTTTGCTTGAATAAGGTATTAATGTGGCTTTTGAAATTAGATTCAGCTTTTTAAAAACTGTAGTTATTCACAGGCAGGTGATGCTTTACAGATTACATGACACCAGGTACATTTGCACAGCTTTTTCTTTGTTAATTAATTGTTTTATTGTTTGAAACAGTATCTTGAATGTACTCTGTTGTTTTAAGGGTATTAACTCTACATTTAGGGTATTCTTTTAGATTACATATGAGAGCCAGTTCAGTATTTGCAATTCTACAAGTTATGGCTGTAGTCCAGCTTCAAGTGTCCTTTTGTATTCTTTATTAACTTTACTTTCTTGCCCATTGGGGTTTGTAAAAAAAAAAAAAAAAAAAGGAGGGGACTCAATAGATCGTCCATGTTCCCGCTGGCATGGTAGGAATTCATGATCCAGCATTTCCCCCGGGAGTTACCTCCTCGGGATCCCTATCAATTACCCCTGCAGCGACTCAACTGAATCAGCTCTTTTCCCTCCATTGTTGAAACAGAACATGATTTTCTCATGAATGAAAAATGCTGTTTAATGTTTGAACACCCACCCACACCCCCATCACCCCTTCAGTGGAGCTGTGGAGTTGAAAGTCAGTGAGAGATTCTTTGATGTAGATGGTGCTGCTCTGAAAACCTGCTAGGATGGATTTACCTAAAATGAGGGACTAGTTCATTTGTCTTTTTTTTTTCATTTTTTTGTTGTTTTTTTTTTCTCTTGTGCATATCATGATTCATGCTGAGGAGTCAAATGCATTGCATTTATGGGGTATTTTTGTCAACAAATCTCCTGGGTAGTGATGAGAACTATTTATGTGGAGTCTTCCTTAAACTCTGACAAATTGAAAACTGGTGAAAATTAGGTTTTGTTGGAAGCTTTAGCTGGTTATGTCTTACCATTGAGATTTACCATTCAAATTTTGGAGCCTTATCATAAAGATGATTCATAAATCTTTTGCGCTGATTTAACTATAAGCCACATTTGTAAACCAACCCTATTTGTGTGAGAAATTGGTCATTTTGTGAAAAAAACAAAATACACTCACTCACAAACATGACTTGTTAGCTATTTCTTTGCTTTATATGGTTCAATCTTTGCCACAAGATGTGGATATTTATAAGTAAAGCACACTTTGGGGGCCTAGTGTATTTTGAAAGATGAGGCAAGCAGGTGTAAATGCCTTCCCTACAGAGCTGCCCTCAGAAAATGCAGCAAAAAAGGCTTCTGTTATCTTCACCCTCCTTGGGATTCATGCTTGTTACTGGCATTGTTGAAAAGCAACACTTTGGCAGTGACAGAAACTAATAAAAAAAAAAAAAGAAAAAAAAAGAATCGCTTTAACGGCCCCCAATTTTCAGACGCTTATTGCACTCAGAAGCCTCTAAAACAACTGAGAATGCAAGACTGTCATCTCCCCTGCTGCTTTTATAGGTCTTGCTGTTTAATGAGTTTTACCAAGAAAAGAAATGATCACCAATAGGGATTTCAGGCTTTGCTTTTAGTCTTTTCGGAGTGCCACAGTTGTTTATTTATTTGTGTCCATTTTGGGGACTTTGAGCCAGAGGAAATATGCTGCCAATGCCACTTTAGGATAGCCAGTGGCCGAGTGGAGCGGACTAAAACAGAAATCAATGATTTTAGTGTGATGGATGACGCTCTCCGGCTATCAATAACCTAAACTGTTTCTCTGCATATCCCTGCTACACGTGCTTGGTGTAATCATCACAGTAATTCTGAGGGAAGTTGCTATAAAGACTGTCGAAACAGGAGCTTAAAGCAGCGACTGTTATCAGCTTCTACTCTTATTTGTTGTGCATTTTCCAAGGTGTTACCTCCTGTGGCTCATTGGGCTCACTAGTGTTTTTCCAGACTTGTAAGCTTCGTAAATAAATGCCTAACAGTCCAGTTTGTTTTTAAGCTTGATAAAATGTGTATATATATGGATAGGGGATACCCTGATGCCCTTTGAAAAATATGATACTTTAGGAGAAGCAGTATACAGTGGGGAGAACAAGTATTTGATACACTGTTGATTTTTCAGGTTTTCCTACTTGCAAAGCATGTAGAAGACTGCAATTTTTATCATAGGTACTCTTCAACTGTGAGTGATGGAATCTAAAACAAAAATCCAGAAAAATACAATGTATGATTTTTAAATAATTTCCATGCAAAAATGTTGGGCTGTTACTTAGGCTTTCTGTAGTAGATCAACATAAAAATGCTTTTGACAAGGTAAGATGTGTAAGCATTTAGTATGTATTTGTATTCATTCGCCTTTCTTTGAAACTTTCTATGAAACTGCTAAATAAAGTTTAGTGCTCAGCTATCTTTGACCATACTTCTTTTTAGAGTTGTGCGACATGGCCTGGTGGTACTATCAAGATAATGATAAAATTGATAAAAACAGTCTTTTAAGTCATCCTTAGATGAGTGTAATGCTATGAATGCATGCCACAGCAATTAATTCAATTTATTTAAAAAATATATATTACTAATCCCAAAGGGAAATTAATATTCTTGCAACTTATGAGCAGTTTTTTTTTTTTTTTTTTTTTTTTTGGAGCAGAGTAGCTATCTCTTAAACAAAGAAGAGAACATCAGAATTAAGCAGCCTCTCTAAGCAGTGCAGATCTAAATCTCTATACAGCGGCAACTAATCTTGAAAAACATATACAAATAATATACAAAATACAAAATAATATACATATACAAAAAATAGTATATTAGACACCAGTAACATGAAGAAGTTTAGTTTTATATCAATAAATATCTTGTAATAACCACATTTAATCCTATGCTTTGACTATGCCAATGCCGTAGTGGAAAAATAAAATAAAGGGGAGAAAAATATTAAAAACAAAATTCTTAAATTACCAATTTTTTATTTAGTTTCTTTTTATCATCACTAGTTCTAATGTATTGTTTAGACAATAAATCGAAATTCAATGTTTGATCAAATGTTTGTCCATAAGATGTACAAAACTCAGATGGGACCTTTCCTATGTTCTTATTGCAACTGGTGTCCTCATCCATATTTTCAAAAGTTTTCTTTAAGAGCAAGTTTACGAAAAGAAAATCTTCCCAGTAAATGAAGAAATGCCATATTTCTCTTTTTATCTAAAGTACATACTTTTTTGTGAACTTGTTTGGCATTTTTAGAAAAATTGGCATCCATTTGTAACATCAGCCCTGATTAAACAGAACCTTTTTTTCCATCATGTTTTATTTATTTATTTATTTTTCTTGTTAACAAAAAAAGCCTGTTTTTACTTTTGAGCTAAAATATTTGTCAAACTTTACAGTTTATTAAAAGGAACACCTCGGTGGGTGATGTCAAGGCTAGACTTGCCTCTGGTTTGACTGTGTGCTTTGTGATCATAAAATTGTTACCACCCACACACAGATATATAAAAAAAAATCTGTTATCAAAGACAGACATCTCCATTTTCTCTCTGTCAGTGCCATGCTTTTTCACAGCTTTATAATTTGTGTGTAAGGCATTAAATGGGCCCTGTAAAAGTACCTGGTCTTGGTAAAAGTTATTTCACTCTCCATTCACAGATATCTTTTATGTTTTCTTTTTTGCTTTCTTAACTCATCTATTCTCTTTTCTTCCCATCCACCGTCCCCTCCTTCACTCCACCCTCCCACATTGAGTTGAGTCTCTTTTTACTCTTTTCACTCATCTTCCCTTCACTTCGCTTTATCAATCAGTGGGTTGTGCCTTTGTATGGCTCACAGGATCAAATCAGATTCACTCTGGGATTGAATCCCGTGTAGCCATGGCCTCCTGCATTTGAAAGCCAATCCATTCGGCTGTAACTTTACGGTTCAATTTGAAACAAGATTGATGTTGGCAAACTTCACACACCCGCTCCTCCAAAATGTTTCCTCCATTGCCCACATCAGTTGCTGATGCACAAAGGGCATGTGCCACTTTGCGATGGTGATTTCTTAGCTTTTCAGCACAAATAACAAGAATAGCAGTGAGGTCTACCAGCACATGGTAGACATAACGCTTAATATCGTACTATTCATTATTTCTTATTTTGTGGTTATCAATCTGAATGTTATAGCAAATTTCTAGTTTATTGTAATTAAAGCTATGTAATTTTTAAGAAATGCTATTTTCTCTAAATTATTAGGATATGCTCCTATAATTTAGTTTGGATGGGAACAGACATATTTTCCTTTGTTCATCTCTTATCTGTGATCTTGAGTCACATGTTAAGAAAATTATATTTCCTCCTTTTTACTCACAGCAGGAAAACTAAATATATCTCATTATATTGAGCATATGAACGCCACAAACTATATTATTACTGACTTTATTAAATATTATATAGGTTATTTGTTACAAATGCCTGAATAAATAAAATGGAATGATCTGATTCTTAATTTGCTTTTGGAGTCATTAGTACTAACTGTGTCAAGAATTCTGTAACTCATTGTCTTTGTTTTTTTTTTTTATTATGATCCTTAAAAATAAAATCAGAATGGGCTCAATCTGAACCACTAGCTCAAAACACAATGAAAACAAAAAACTTGTAACAGACAACAAAGGTTTGATTCATGATTTTACAAAAAAATCTTCCTATTATATTTTTTTTTCTTGTTGTGGATTTTACTTTTCCTCTGTATTTTTGCCTCAGCCCACTGTGTTACTGCTCTAAAGGTCAGCTCTGAAATGGAACTTGACTAAAGCCTTACTTTAAGTGATGGCTGCACAATCATCCTCCCCTTCATACCAAGGGATATGATCAAATCCTTCAGTAGTTTTGCTCACTCTTAACTCCCCTTTTCCTTTATCGTTGTCCCACAACTCTACCCTACACACTAACTCTCCCACTGAGCCGATGTGGTGAAGACACCCGCTACAAAGCCCCAGCAGCAGGGTGGTAATGACCCTGCAACAACGGCAATAATGATGGAATCAATGGGGGGTTTGGCCGACTCCCTGACTCTCCCTAATAGGTCACCTAATAACTGTGTTAACATCAGGGCTGACCTGGTCACTGGATCAAATGCACTCTTGTGTGGACAGCAAACCTCACATGAGACTCTGTCACCTCTGGCAAGAAAACTGGTGCTTACCAGTAAAATGAACATTGAGCACATGAGAAACGAAGCAACTGTTGCAACAATGAATGCTCGTCCGTGTATGTTTATCCCTGTGGTGTTTTTTAAATTAATCTAAAGCATGACTTAGAAAAAAAATAGCAAGCTTTACGCTCTTGGAAAAACTACTGTTTTTGAAGCTCTGTCATTTCAGCTGCCGGTTGATAGCGACCTTAGTTTAATGAGTTTAAGCTTAGCTCAAGAGACACTGCAGTCAAATCTGGGATTGTCTACTCTGTTTTGATCTATGTGTATGGTAATAAGCTTTGAGCATTTCATTTTATCCAACATATTTGGGAGTTGCATTTAAAGGCTCACCCTTCAGACCAGGCCTGTTTGATATTGATAGTGTTAATTAAGAGTGGAAGCCTGTACTCAGTGACGGTTTTAGCATGACTTACACCTGGATGAATTTCTTTCTTCATTCATATGCAGTGTGTAGTCTGCTGCTAAAGGAAAGATTTAAGGTTGAAAATGTAATAAAGAAATTCGATTTACTTATAAACACCACTAAATATCTGTCTTTCTGTCTGTCTTAGTTAATAAATGTTGAACAATTATTGTAAATACAACATTTTTGCAAAATAAATGCTGCATCAAATGTAAGTGTTGTCCAATGTTCAAACTTAAAATAGTCCACATCTTTATTACAAATTGAACAATGACTTATACGACAGTCCACTCATAGACTGTATCCCTGCGTAATTGACACTAATGATTGCAAGGGACCCTTTATCACCACTTTCAATAAAGATACAACTAAACTAATTTATGTGATTTTAAACTTGGGTACAACAACCTGAAATTACGGACGTTGGCCCAAATATTTGGGCTAATTTTTAACATTATTAGTTAAGGTAGAGTTATGATTGGCTTCTATCCTTTTATTTGGAGACTCAAGTCATCCCTGACAAGGTCACCCTGGGTGGTTGCCTTGTTGCCACTAAAAACTGCCCAGAGGCAGCTTAGATTCTATGACCATCTTTAGAAAAAGCCTCCCACTCTCTTCCTTATTGTTTATCAGTCTTGGTCTCAATAAACATCATCACAGCTTTGCATTTTACCTCACAACCTTTTCAGAAACTGTCATCAGTGACTGAACAAAGAGATGCTGCATTTTACTGAATAGTTATGATAACCCTTTCTTCGTCTCTGAAACCCCCAGTCACACATTCTGCATTTAAAGTCCATTACTGCATAAAACAAGGTAAATAGGCTATTATCCCATTTAGAAAAAAGAAGGAAGGCCTCAAATTGTACCATTTTCCGCACTTTCAAAGGGAGGCCATTAATTGGTAGTGCAGGCAGGAGACATTTGTCTCAATAAAACACAAAACACTCTGATGTTCATTTCTCTCTGTTTGCAGCAGTTGGCTTGCTGTGAATATCTCAGGGTCAGCCTTTTCTTTGCTTATCCCTGCACGTTTTTAATATATTACATATGAATGGAAATTAGGCTCTTAAATATTAACGACGAGTAATTAGTTTATTGTAGGAGGTTATAATATGTGTGTGTGGGCGTGCATCTGTGTGAGAGAGTGAGCAAGTGTATGTTAGAGAAAAATTTCCTCTCTTTCCCTCTTCATATTGCTTCGCTGTGATGTCCCACTGATTTTAATCTTCTCTTCTCAGATGAGAGCCATTCCGGCTATCGCAGTGCACTTTAACTTTAGCCCTCTGAATATTAGCTGTCTTTGATACCTGCCGCTTTCAACCTCCCAACTCTACACCCCGCTACCTTTTATGTCTCTTCAGGTACAGTGTAATGTTCAGGAAATCTGTCTCTTGAAAAATAAACATTGCCTGTGTAACTAAATATGTTTGTTTTGATCCTTAATGTTTGCTCCCTTTGGTTTTTAAGAAGCAGAAATTTGGGACAATCTATTTTCTCTTTAATCTGTTGGTTGTGATTTTAATTCTCTAACGAGCCAAAGTTTGTTAGGAAATTTTTTTTCCTGGTTAGATTAAATTTGTTTTACTTTTTTTTGTCTTTATTCATACTTGTGGGTGAAATACAAATTACAATTGTAGGAGATACCAATCTCTCAAAAATAAGATACTGGAATTGCATTCATAATTTATTGATATTTAAATGTTAATATGTTGTTAATAGCATTATTAATGTAGCTGGTATTACTGGAACTGTAGTAAAAAGTACACCATAGTCTATATGTATCATATCAATAATGTAGATCCTTACTTTTCTAAGGATACTGTTGTTTCTTAATTCAGAAAGTTTTATGACGCAGACTGAACCTCAAATGCATTACACAGAGAAATTCTTTGTACTCTTCTCTGTATTCTGTTGCCCTTCCTATTATCTGCTAAAAATCTAACTCTCTCTCACAGTTTGAATCAACAACAGACAGAAAAAGTTAGGAGTCTCAATGAAAAAATCAATTTAGGTCCAGATATTAAATATTTTTATCCATTTCAACATGTTTAAATCTGAGGATTTTACTTTGACTCCCCTTGTAGTGCATTATTCAATATGTCATCTGTATATTGCATATTAATTAAGTGATGTGATGCTTATTTAACCAGAGTTCTTGCATTTAAGAACAGGACAATTTTAACATTGTCAGTAGAGCATTTTCTCTAGCATGAAAAAGCCCCACTGGAGCCTCATTAAATACCCTAGCCCACCCTCTATCCAACCCCAATGCTTTGCAGCAGAATGTAGAGTTCATATGTGTTCCAGCTCAGAATAAAAGTACAAGAGAAGAGAGTTTTTAAATGAACACTTGATGTGTAATAATTCACTGTCTCTTCATGACTGGTTCACTGTATTTCTTTGGACATTTAAAATGGTACAATGAAAAACTTCAACGGTTTGGTCAGTTTGCATATCTTGAAACATTTGGGCACTGCTTAAAAAAATAGATAAAACCTCTGCATAGTTTCTTAAGGAACTGAAGGTTTTTATGCAGGTTTTAAAATCTTTTTGTCATGTATTAATTATAGATAATCTATTAGTTCTCAGTATTATCTCCTTCCGTGTTACTGTTTTAAGGGGTTGATTGTTTTTTTCACTTAAACAGTTGTTGGTCTTATTCTCTCATTGATAGGAGTGTTAAAGGCTTGTTTTTCAAGCTATTATAAATCAGCCACACGCTGTATTTTGAATGTCATTTTAAACAACTTTAAACTGAAACTCTGCTGGTTTTGTCGTCTAACTCTGATCTCCAGAAGAGCTTTTCATTTGTCTCCATGTTGACTGATGATTTGCACACTGATCAAAAAGGTGCCCACAAGTCCCTATTTCTCTGCTGGCTAGCGCTGTGCCTGACTGTGCACAGTAGCAGGCTGAGTTGGTTACATGGCATTAAGTTTAATTTGTGTTTGAGTCTCCGTGGTGGAATTGCTTTGTGGTCTCAAATGGGCCGGTGGGGAGGGTGTGACAATCCCACAGCTGGGCAGGAAGTGAACAAGGAAAAGAGCAGAATGGAGACAGAGAGAGAACCCACGATGGCCCTTGCAAGATGGATAAACAACATGACTCCTTTGTGCTCAAGATGGTGCTTCCATGAATATAAATAATCAAGATCGCTTGCACCACTGCGAGGAAAATAACTGCACAGACAAGAGAGTTGGAGAAGTAAGGTTAGACAGAGCCGCTTGATTACAGGTTGAGCTCCATAGTTGCCTGGAACCCAAAACAGAGGAACAAAATGAATAAAAACACTAAGAAGGAGTGACATTCCAAGGAAATTGCCCAAACTTGTGAATGCTGGAGTTTGGGCTTCAGATAAGCTTTTTGAAAGCTGAACATTCCTTTAGTCAATGTGGGATTCAATGTGTCTATTGTAGTTACATTTAAAATAGCTTCTGCTTGTGAGAGAACTTATTTAGATTGTTGTAATAAAGAGTCAACACCTTGGTAAAGGTTGCTCTTGATATTTCACTTCTTTGTCAACATGCAAAGCTCCAATACTAGCAGTGTTTTGTTTATTTGATCCATTTGCATATATTCTGTTTTTTCATCCATGTATATTATTAGTAGTCATATAATTTTAGTGTTTCTGTAGATTTTGGTTGTGATGCTGTAGCTTGCACCGACTGTAATAATAACATGGCTAATCTGTTCATCACCATCGGTCTTTAAAAAACTAACTAACAAAAAAACCCCAAATCAGCTGACAAATTTGTGTATATAACAGTGAGAATAATTGTATTTGAAGGTTTTGTTTTATTATTGTTCTATGTTGTACTCTACATGTTAATTGGTACTCTACATGTTAATTACTCTACATGTTAGGCAATACATCTACGAAAAAAATGTACACTAGATAACAATATAGGGACACGGTTGTCAATGCAAGAGGGATTTTATTTGGTATCTTTGTATTTAGGGATGTTTTTTTATTTTATATTTGTTTTTCCTTCATTGTTGTTTTTCATTGAACATGTGGACATAGCAGGAACTGTGCAGAAACATTAGTAAATTCTGTGCCTCATGGTGCTGCTAAAGACAGGTTTTAGAAATATTAAACTGTCGGTACTAGACTAGAGTTGCAATGTTATTGCACTTCTGCTCCACCTACACAGACAAATGAAAGGAAACTATATCAGTAACACTTCAGGATGGAAGCAGGGTCATGGGAATTAAGCGTTTGCTTTTACAACATATACCCCAGCCTGTAACATCAAATCAAATGCATTAAAGTGCAACATTGGCTCAGTTAACATTAAAATCCAGAGTGGGCGTGCAGACAGCTGAACAACGTATTCCAGAAGGTGTTTCATCATCTCTGCATTATATCCAGACCCCTGACCTCTTGTGCTCTTTGCTTTATAAAGGCTGACTGATGTCAAACGTGTGTATAAATGTTCAGCTCAACAGAGAGTACAGCTCTAAGCAAGCCCAGAAACTGTTGAAGTAAGAAACTGCAGGTTTTGAAGACTTGACAAGATTAGTTGAGTTTGGGGATTTGCATTAAGGTGCTTTTGCTCTCCTGGCCTCTCTTTTTAACTTTCTGACTCTACTCCAATCCAAGCTTCAACTTAGGTAAAGCAGCTTATTAACCTTCATAAGGCCACAGGCATCCCCGAGATGGGAAGACACCGCAGACACAGTGTGTGAGATAAATTAACCTTAGAAGACTGATACAGCTTGGTTTTTATTTTAATTACAATAAGCGGAAAAATGCATATGATCTTTTAAATCTTGTGCCTTTTTTTTTTCTAAAATCAAGCTGTACTTGAATGGAGAGTTATGCTGTGGAAAGTTATGAAGTTTTTCACAACTCGATTCATACTTTATTTAATTATATATATATATATCTATCCTCAATTGCGAAGCCAGAAATCTGCAAAAGTTTCAGTATCTGTACCCTTTGGTATTTGTAGTATTTCTGTAGGTATATATCTGTTTTACATAGAAGTTTCAAATAACATTGCAAGGCGTCGTTTTAGGGTATTTTTTGGAATTAAATATGATGACATCACAACAGTCATGAATATTTTCACTCTATAAAAAGCAGCTCAATGACTCATTCTAACACATGATTACCATGTTACAATTTAGCATGTCATTCAAAATATATTGAGTAGCATTTTTGAATCACTCGTACTTGATATCGTACGTTTATCCAGGACTGGGTAATGGGGGCAACAGTCCCAGCAGAGACTCCAACACTTCCTTCTCCCCAGACACCTCCTGCAGCTATGCTGGGGGAAATCTGAGGCGCTCCCAGGTCAGCCAAGAGACATAGTCCCTGCATTATGTCCTGGGTCGTCCCATGAGCCCCCTCCAAGTCACCTCAGCTGATTATTTGGGATATTGTTATGTGATCCAGATTTCATGACCCATAGATGAGGGTAAAAACGCAGAATGACCAGTGAATTGGGATCTTTCCCTTTTGGCAAAGTATTTTTTACCTCATTAACCTTTTAAATGAACTACTAAAGATTGTTTGTGACACTTATCTGGGGAAAAAATGTTTGGGTTTCCATAATCAATAAGAAAAATCCACGTCTTTCATGTTCTGTTTATACTAGCAGGTAAAAGTCCCTTTTTTATGCTGATGTGGTGAAGTGACAAGAGTGGAGTTTGTTGTCTGTTATGCAAATTGCTCATATGTCAGGCGAGCAACAGCAAGCAAAAGTGGCCACATCATCACTGGAATTACGTTCGTTGTGAAGTATAGTTTTCAATAGCAGTATTTATGTTTTAAGCCACTGCTATAATAAATAATTTTTTACATTTTGTTTTAGTCAGATATGCTAGCCACTCCTTATGGACGTACAAGGAAGAGGAAAATAAAAACTAACTGAAAATTGGCATGAAACCTATTGACAATATTTCTACCCAGTTGATGGATAAATAAAAAATGTGTAAGGTTTGTCTTATAGTTGGCAACGCTTATTCCTTTGTTTTGCTCTTAATACTCTGCTACTTTGTGTGTTTGTCCAAAATCTACTTCAGAGGTCTTTAAGATGGGGCCATGATCCCCTGCAGTACCTCCATGAACCCTCAAGAAGTTTTGAACTTTTTCTGAACCTCCCACCTTTAAAAGGATTTACTTTTGTTGTTTTTTCCTATAGATAGATTATGAACAGCAACATGTGATTTAACCTAAACAAAAAAATGTATATATTTTTTGTGTTAATATTGGCTAATATTATTACCTTAGTCAGAATTCCTCAACAAGCTATTATATCAAAGGTAATACTTGTTGCATCACCCTATCAATCAAGGATCTGGGGCTAAAAAATAACGATGACTCGTAGTACACTGTATAGTGTAGTATTCCTTTCAGATAAAAAAAAAAAATACACACTGTATTTGTCTTTTGCACCACTGTTGTTATCATTTTTCCACTTTTCCTTATTTATCTAATATAAATAGTATGGTTACATTACCAGCAACTTGGGTATAAAATCATTCCCATTCTGATTAGTTTCTGCAATAAAGCAGAACATATAGTTTGTAGATTTTGCAAATGTATCAGTCCTGACTTAACTAGGAAAATGTCTTTGCAAGGAAATAAGATATAGATGATACAAATCTACTATATCTGTAGTTATAATGCAATGTGTGAAAACCCCTGCAATATAATTAGAAGCCCTGCTGTTTAGTGAAGGCAAAGGAAAGATAGGTGATGTTGGTTACCTTGTAGGCCATTAATCTGCCCCTGACACTCGTGGTTCACCCTCCGGGAAGACAAAAATGCTCACATTTCTCACAAAAATCCCTTTTTAAGCTCCTCAAAGTTAAAATGGTAGAGACAAATACCTGCAGTAGTAAATGATCCTGAGGGCTTTTTTTGTTTGTTGCTTTTGTTGTGTGTTTTAATGACTTTTACTGAGTAGTGAAGCATAATGAGCACTGATGTCAGGCTGGAAAGGGGGCACAGGAAAATTTTCAGAGGTTAATTGTTGTGCGTGTTTGCTGGATTGCAGTTTGCCTCTCTCGTCTAATATTCTCTAAACCTTGCTCAACGGTGAAAGCAAATGTGTGTGCAGGATATGATGAGCCGATGGTGAACTGGTTGACTGAGCAGGGCATGCCGGCCACTCCAGCCTAGGAGTTTCTCCACACATCTCAGTGTGGAGTTTGTTCATTAAACGTGTCGGAGAGCGTTTGACCCTAAAGCAAGTCCAGAATGACCTGACTTTGTGTGAACGCTTCATTAGCTTTGCTTCTCCCATATTGGACTGTCTCACTTAATCTATGCTGCCGATTTTGACCACAAATTGTGTATGTGTTTGTGTCTCCCGATGTGTGTACATATTTGTATGTGTGTTAATTAGGGCTCCTGGTGGTGTGTAATTAACACAGTAACAAATGTCCCCAAAGGGTAAGATTAACGTTGAACACATTAGACACAATAGAGCTCGGGAGAGACTTTTTTTTTGTTTTGCAATTAAATGTTTTGTGTATGTGTGTCTGTGTAAGTGAGACCATAACTCGTGTTGGCATAACTGTATTGCTGCCATCTCTGTCTCTCAGACAGATACACACATGAACACGCTCGCACACAAAGCCAGCTGTCCCTCTGGATTTGCGAGCTCTTCACTCGCAGGCTGGCAGGATTCTGTCTGCATCCTTTTTCCCCGACTGCCTCCTCCACACAACCTGGTCCAACAAAGATAAACACATGCTGGGTAGATTATTAGAAAAGTAGCAACGGCCCCACAGCGGAGTAGCTCGTGTGCCATTGTTCTACGATCGTGGTGGTATGTCGTAGAATCCATTGCAGGTCCCCTCGGGGTGTTCTTATACATACTTAGACACAGGTGGGTGCTGATACCAGCATGAAAGCTATAACAGACTCCAGTGACATTTCATTGTCAGGAGAAACTCCTGGCACACTGTTTCCACTAATGGCACATTACTGGTCGTTTTAGATTTTTTTTTTTTTTTTTTTTTTCAAAGGTAAGAGTGGGAACAAGATTTTTTTCAAAGGTAAGTGATTCAGATATGGCATAGAATAGAAACACCATTCTTTGTGTCATGATGCTTCACTGCCCATATGCATGCTGAAATTTTACTGTTCACTCAGAATATTGTAACTGACTCCAATAAATTTCTCTTTAAAAATCATGACATAGGAATATAGCACAAGAAAAGTACTTGTGCTGGCTCTGTGCCTTTGAAGTGGGTCAGTATAAAACATAATTTTACTGTTTAAAAACAAAATAGAAATTAATCTGCAATTATTAGTATCTTACTTTAGCAGTTAACACTTCAGATGTAGCTAGCATTAGACAGGGGGGTTTAATGCATAAGCATGGGGGTAGCTCACTAACCAACACCTAACTACATAAAGATATTCATGTTCACCTGAGCTCAAGCACACATAACTTAGCACGTGTCTACTCTAGTAACACAGACCGCTTATGATCTAAGCTCCCATTACTTAAAAATGCTAACAAGTTTAATAAAATGACGTGAGCTCATGACAGGGCAATCACATTGAAAGGGAGGGCAGTTTACTTGAATAACAGGATATGTTGCCTTACCTTAATGCTAAGATTAAGTAAAGGCTCCCACATTTTAAGAAGACCATGTTCCATGGGAAGAAAAGAAGCGAAAAAAACTAATTGGGGGGGACTTTGCTGTGGTTCTTTTAGTCTTCCTGTCATCTGTTGGAAGTTTTGCTCTCTGTCACTCTCTTCTAGCCTAAATTAACAACAGACATCTCAGCGTGAGTTACTAATACTTGGAATTGTTGAACTGAGTCTCAGTGGAAACAGTCTCAGCAGAGACTCCCAGACATTCCTCTCCCCAGACATCTGCTCTAGCTCTGGTGTGGGAAGCCCAAGGCGCTCCAAGGTCAGTTAAGAGACATAGTCCCTCTAGCCTGTCCTGGATCGTCCCCTGAGTCTCCCCTGCCGATGGCACGTGCTTGGAACACCTCTCCAGGGAGGCGTCCAGGGGCCATCCGAAAAAGATATCAGAGCAATCCTTTAGCTGACTTCTCTTGATGTGGAAGAGAAGCGGCTCTACTCTCCTCCAACCTAAAAGAGAAGAGCCACCTTTTTCTGGTATAGAATCATAGCCTCTGACTTGGATGAGCCGATTCTCATCCTGTGCTCTTCACACTTGGCTGCAAACCTCCTCAGTGCTTCTATAGGTGTCGAGAAGAGAGAGCCGGCATAACCACAAAATGCGCTGATCCTCAAAACAGAACCCCCCCTGGCCCTTGGCTGTGCCTAGAAATCCTGTTGGATCTGTTCTCAGTGCCTGTTGGACTCTGGCTAAGAAGGTCAGTCAAAAATGACTAGGTTATGAACAGGACTGGTTACAGAGGACAAGGCTGCCAGAGTCTAACATACACTGAGAAAAGGTCCTAAACTCCTGCTCCATTTGTGGACCGGTAGGGCAACCTCGCATAAATTGGTCCAGTGTTCTACCACCAGGAAAAAAACAACAGTGCCTCTTATGAAGCCAAAGTTTGACAATCAACTGGACTCTCCTCTTCTGCACCCTGACACGGGCCTTACTGGTGAAACCAAGGGGTGTGATCCAACTATAGTTGGAAGACACCCTCCAATCCCCTTTTTTATGGTGGAGGACCACCACACCAGTCTACCAGTCCAGGGGCACTGTCCTGAACCTCCATGCGACTTTGAATAGGCTGCCTAGCATCCTGTCTCTTCTTACACCACAGACGGTATGTCAGCCAGGTTGAGGAGATCCTCATAGTAGTCCTTCCACTTCTGATAATGTCCTCATTCAAGGTCAGCAGTTCCCCACTCCCATTCAGTGTTAGCAAAGCTTTGTCTCCCCCCCTACAGAGGCGCCGGATGGTTTGCCTGAATAGCTTTGAGGCTAACTGGTTATCTTTCTCCACGGGCTCTCCAAATTCCTTCATGGCATTAGTGTTGCCTTGATGATCTCCTGGGCAGCATTCAAATTATTGATATATAAAAGTTATTTTAATTATTGTTATTTTTATTTTGAATTATAAATGTCCTGTAAATGTAAACCGTTTTATGAAAAATTAGGACTCTTGAGAACTTCATACTGCAGTCCTTTACCCATTCATATGCTAATTATATTGCATAAAGGTACTGCTATAAAAGTGGAGACACTATACCTTCTAATCACCACACCAGCAACATACAAGGCAGGTGAAGCATCTTTAAGTATCTTGCCCAAAGCACCTGAGCCTCTGTCACTTCTAGCATCTTGGTGCTAAAATTAACAATGGCTCACTTCTTGATTTTTTAAAACCTTAGTGGTATTAAAACAACCTAGGTACAGTATCAGTATGTGTTAA
Organism: Jordanella pulchra; assembly: GCA_034780135.1. Lineage (NCBI taxonomy): Eukaryota > Metazoa > Chordata > Actinopteri > Cyprinodontiformes > Cyprinodontidae > Jordanella > Jordanella pulchra. The sequence goes on from JAUZNJ010076331.1 coordinate 19,371, forward strand.
ATGTCTTGCTTACGCTCACTCTCTAACAGCTAATGCGACCTGTAAACATCTCTCAAACTGCAATAGAAAATAGAAAGCTCTTTCCCATACTTCATTTCAAACACCCCACTGATACTGAAATTGCTAACTCTGATACTTCCTCAGTCAGCAACATCATCTGCACTAAAGAGTTTTGTCAGCATGACACAGTGCTTATGTTAGGTGCATTCTGTAATCTGAAAAAGAGTAGCTTTTGCCATTTTTCACTGGCTGGTATTTTAGGGGGCTATAATCTACTAATTTTGGAGATTTTATGTGGATCTCCATGTTTCTTAACATGTTTAACCATCTGTAGTACCTTAAGGTTTCATGCTGTGTGGTGTTGGCATGCTTAAGCATATGTACTCGTACAAGGTGTAAATACAGTCCAGTTTGCATTTAACAGTAAACATGCATTTACACTGTTCTGTGTGACTGTAGGTGTCAGAGGTAGCACATACCCCTTTCACCATACGTGAAACATACTCAACTACTTTCAGAAAAGATAACTTACCCTCTTGCTTAACCAACTAGTTTAGTTTATATACTCCCCCCTAGATGTCTTTTTGCTGTTTAAGATTACATAATATATATTATCTTATAGATGGACCTATTTCATAAGGTAATCAGGCTAATTATTTACATGAGAAGGGTGATTATGAAGTGAAGAAACAAGAATTCCTAGTTCCTAGGAAAGAGGTTCTGTACAAGATTGTATGGAAATGTTTAAATGTAAAACAGTGTGCACTTTTATCTTTCCTGAAATGTTTAGTGCCGGAAATGCTGATGTGGACACATGCATACTGGCCTTGACAGGCCATCTATGCTGTATTATTACTCTGTCTCTTGCAATTAAGAAAAACATGTTGTCAAGCTATAACAGAGATAGCTTTTTTCTGTCATCTGGATTTTTCTGCTTTAAATGTCAGTGTCCTCCAGCACTAAGATAATAAGACTCCAATTAATGTGACACAGTCTCTGCAGAAAACATGAATAGCTTGTTGAAGCACTACAATTCAAGGTGTCTGAGGGAGTCTGTTGCAGATCATAGCTTAGAAGGGATATTAAAAAGCAATGTAATAGTAGCCATCTCCAAACAAAAATCCTTGCTTGCCCTTCGGGTGCTACAACTCCTTTTTTACAGTAAGTTGTTTTTTGTATTTATTTTGTAAACAGTCAACCCCATAGAAATTCAGTTTTCAGCATTGAACTTAGAGTTCCTTTATATTTTAATGCAAAACACAAGTTAGTTACCAGTTACCAGTTTATAAGTTGTTTAATCTCAGCCATTTAACAACACAAGTTTGTTTTATTCATATCCAGAAACAAACAGACAAATTCATACATTCCAATCTCTGTTGAACTTGGGAAGAAAATGAAATAAAATGTTAATATCTGAAAATAGTTTATGATAATCATTGACAACTATGGATTTCTAAATTTACAATATTATAATATTTTTGTTCAGAACGTGCTGATAATCATCACAGATTTGATCATGGAATTTCATAAAATGAAAATGACTCACGAAATGGACATTCTTTCAATTTAATTTTCATTTTTTTAAGGGTGGGTTACAGCTATTTATGAGTTATCTAGTTATCTCTTATTATTCACTGACTTTTTTATGTTACATGTTTTGTTACAAAACAATAAAGCTTCCATATTAACCTGCCACAGTAGTTTGGAGAACTTATTAAACAGTCATGATATAGTCCGTTATTATCTACTTTTTTGTGTTTTTTTTAGTAGATTCATCTTTAAATAAGTGAATTAGTTTATTTTGAAACAGGTCTCTAATGTTTTTTCTTGAGAAATATTCCTCGTCAGTAGGGGGCACTGTGATACTGGCCAAAAACCCAAACATCTTAGTGGTATGAATCTGTTGGCAGTTGGGGGAAGTAAATATACTTTCCCTCCCAGTCTCATTGGGATTTTGTAAATCATAGCTTTACCTATAACCAACATTCCACATCTACCCTCAAAATTTCATCAGATAAAACAGCCATGGTTTCTGCAGATTGTGCACAGTTTGACATCATGCTCGAACTGCGTCGATATGGAGTAATTTTCAAAAATGATGCCTTAGTGTTAAGTTTCTCATGTTTCTTTTCTTTGAGATGAACAAGTATTTGATACCACACTCAACCTGCACTCTGTTTCTTTTTTGTTTTCTTTTTCTGTTTTTAATCCAGTCAGTTTGTTTCAGGACAAGTTAGATCTTTTCTTCCAGGAGCCTTGGTCTGTATGGCCATGAGTTCAGTGCTGTGTGTCATTGAGAAGATGAAATGTGCTTGGCAAAGGAATGTTCGCTCCTTTATTTTATGTGTGGAGACAGCTTTTAAAAACAGTTAGCTGCAGGAGAGCTGAACTGTCCCTTAAAATGTACTGCTCGTGTCTTAAAACAGGGAAGGGTTATGTGATACATGGAGCTAGGTTAAGGAAACTGTGTTTTTTAGAAACAGGAACGCCCTTTTATGGGTGCACAAGATTTATTATTATTATCTCTCCAGAGAACATTGTATTTTCTCATGCTCCTTACAGTCAGTCAGGCAGGCAAGTAATAAGCCAACACACATTACTCCACACAATGTAATTGCCCTAATTTTTTCTTTAAATAATGCACAGTGCATCATGCTCTCATGATTGTTGTGTTGCATTTTTTTTAATACAGTCAATTTAAATTCATGTTTAAAGGTCTGAGGTAATATTTACCCATGGCAACAAATTAGCTTTTGTTTAGAATTGACAGTTTACTGTGAAGAATGGGGATGCTGATAGGTTTATTGTTGCCAATGGCAGGTCTTTTTAAAGTGTGTGTGTTAAGTATTTACTAATGAACAAATGGCATCAGGTTAAATTTGTTAGCAGATCTGCACAAGCAAATTGAGGTGACAATTTATGGATTTAATCCATCAGCGATGGCCCGCCATCCCCTTTTCCCTGGTTTTATTTATGGTAACAGTATTTTCCTTTCATTTTTCTGTTACATTTATAAAATCCTGATAGGTTTTTACCAATGAAATATGCTGCGCATTCATGTTTGGCTGTGATTTCTTAATGGATTCTGTTGTCGACTGCACTTTTTGCTTATGTGTGCAGCAACACTAAATTGGTTGAACCTATCTTGCATTACTGAAATTAAGAAAAGAAGACATCTTTTTGGTGAAAACCAGTAATCATGACTTGATATCTTGTGTCTAAGTTGAGTCAGAATTTGGTGTCAAAGTCTAGCTTATAGGAGCAAGTATCATGAGATACTCCTTTGATTAAAAAATAAAGAAAAAAGAAAACAAGTGAACTATTTTTATTGCATTACATTAACATTGACATTATAACAGTCCAACAATTTAGTTTTACTTTTTTTTGCAATGCAAATATTGATGAAAATGCTAGTCTAAATACTCAGAGGGGGTCTGTTTGAACGCTTTGTGTTTCACAGTCTTAAACTTTTATTTGTGTTTAGGGTATATCTCAAGGACATTAATACTGACGCAGACTTTGTGGGATGGTATGTCTGAAAGCTAGATTAACACAAAATTTATAGAGTTGTAACAAGACTTTTAACAAGCTAAATTGAAGATTGATTGTTTTTTCTTTGCATTATTTGCAATATTTTAAGTTATATTTACAGACTTCATATCATTAACTTTTTAAATACGTGTTTCAAGACCAGAATATCATATAAGCAATTTCAAATAGTAAAAGTTATAACAGTTCAATTTGTTATTCTTTGAATCTGTTTATTCTGGTGAACTGGGCCTATTTAATGTTACAAACAGTCAGAGAATTAGAATAATATCAATATAAAATATTTTTAACACAGAGATGTTTGCCCTGGGGTTAATAAGGCTGCTTTTGGATGTAAAACTGTCATTTGTTGGGTGTGCTAGTTTTACAAATTGTTGAGTAGTACAGCTACATTTAGGTAAATATGGGAAGTTTGGTGGTGTTTGCATGGTGTCATTAATTCCCCTCTAGAATGATGTTAGAATTATCTATTGTTCTATAAATCGAGAATATCATGATCATGTCTGAGTCTCTAACCAAGTCCTCTTAACCATTTGCTAGGAAGCCCCTAGAAATTAATGTCCAAAAAAAGCTGTGGAACATTTTACAATATGGTTACCAAGGTTACTGTAGGGATTTCCAATTATGATGCAATCTGTTATCTGTTTAGATGACTAATAAGTACAACAAAGCCCCATAAGGGACCCCCTAGAATTCATATCAGACCACTTGAAATAACCATCAAGCCCTCCTATCTGATGCCCTGCCAATACCTGCTCACTTTCCCAATTAAAACCCCAGGCAGCTTTTTGTGTCGTTAATAAGGAATGTATGAGGGCTACTGTAATTGTGGCAAGTAATGGGTTGATGCCAGCTAAAATTGTGGCCTTGTAGCTTTTTATTTTATGTCTCACTGTTTTTTTTAAATAAAAATAAAGAAAGTGTGTGTCAGTGTGTATTCCTGTGTACATATTTCTACAAATGTATCTGAATTTGCTACTATACAGTGCCACTGAGGGTCAGAGCAGATATATTCTGCTGTGATAATTAGGGCTCTGCTGTACCCAATCAGGTGCACAGACTACCAGTGAGAGCACAGCATTGATGACCTTCATTACTTGATAGAGCCAATTAGGACATGAAAAAGAGGAGAAGTGTGAAACAGATTTGGAAATAAAATACAAACTGAAGGAGACAAGGCCAAGCTTTTTTCACCCTTTCATTTAATATTTTCCTTTTAGCCTTTCTGGGCCTTTTGACTGAATGTGGCAAAATCCTTTAAACACACAGCACTTTGATATAGTGTTTGTGTACATGTGGGCGGATGGAAGCAGCCCAGTATTTTCTGCAACAAATTTTGTCTTTTTAAAACTTTAAATGTTTTGTTATTGGAGCCATTCAGAGATGATGGCTGTGTTTTTTTGTTTAGTTTTTTTTTTTTTTTTTTTTACCACTGAAAACCTGTTTAGGGTAAAAAAGTTGTTGTTTGTTTATGTTTATACTTTGGTTTATCCAGAGAAGATTCCCCCTATAGTTACTGTGGGATAAGAAATCGAAAAACATCAAATTGGTTAATATTGAGATCTTGACTCCAAGTTTTGCTCTCTGTGTGTTTAAGTGTGGATATCTTCCCATCTAAGGAACCGATTGTGGAAAATGTGAGTATTTTAGGCCTCACTGATGGATCAGCGTACACACATATTCACTCAAGATAAAGATAAAGCATTCAAGATCCAAGATAAAGCAACATGTGAAGATCTCTCCTCAGGGCCAGTGGGTGTGAATTAAATCTTATTTTAACCATGTGTTATGGGTCTGATTCATTTACAGATTCAACAAACACAGAATTACTGCAGCTCGTTTAGTTACAGTAGCTTGAAAAAGTATTTTCCCGCTCAGG
>JAUZNJ010076342.1:1789-24795 GCA_034780135.1 Jordanella pulchra
CATTTTTTTTTCTCAATGTCTGCCATTAGATTTGAGCTAAAACACCACCACCCTCCTGTTGTTAAATGTTTCACTGTTTGCATTAAAAAATTATATTCAGAATTATTTTTTCTTCCTAGTTAAGAGTCATAGCAACAAGGGCAGTTTTTTTAAAGTAGAGAGACTAGCTGCATCCTACAATGCATAGAAGGATAACTTCCTCTAACATGCAGCTTAAATGAAGCGTCGCAAACTAAAAGTGTCGTTTATGAAAATTTGAGTGTTCTATAAGACTGTTACTGTAGGTCAGTGCTACAGGAGTTGGCTATTCACAGAATATGGTATCAAAGCAAATCAATGGAAAGTTGAGTCGAAGGAAAAAGTGTGGTTTAAAAAGGTTGACCTGAAGGAATATTGATACAAACCCTATTTTAAATTGTTGTTCTTCAACAGTCCCCCCACACACATGTATCCAGGGTATGAGGTGAAACATTCACAAACCTTGTGATAAATTGCTAAACTGCAGCTAAATTAACCACAACATATTTTCTGTGTTTAGTAATTCACTAAACCACAGAAATAAACTATTATTTGTTAAGCTGCACCTGTTCTATTTGTCCAATTAGGTTCTTTGAAGGCTCTTTGGTTTTACTCCCTCATGATGGAAGAATATAAAATGAGAAGCTATTCATGTTATTAACTCAGCAAACTTGAAAGACAAAAAAATGAAGTCAAACGAGTACTATGATAGATTATACTCTGTACACAGTTCAAACAGCTCTTGTTCATTTTCCACTCCATGGGACACCTACCCAGCAAAGGATACGCCCTTTTCTGTAAAGTTTTCTGTTTACAATAAAGCATTTGCTGGGTGCTGCAACTGGTTTAGATTTTTTTCATTCCTGTTTCTTTCTACAAATAAACTTTACTAAAGGCTGTGATTTCAAATCTCCAATTCATTACCAGATAAAACCAGATGTTTTCGTTGATCGTGTAAAGACAAACATTCCATTTTTTTTTCTCAATGTCTGCCATTAGATTTGAGCTAAAACACCACCACCCTCCTGTTGTTAAATGTTTCACTGTGTGCATTAAAAAATTATATTCAGAATTATTTTTTCTTCCTAAGTATTTAGTAGAAATACCTTTACATTTTCTGGGGTCAAATGTTTAGGAAACTTTTTCCCCTAAGCCTAGGTAAACATTTTACATGACTTTTGACCTTTTAATTCTGATACAACCGGTCGGGTGCCTACACTCACCTCTGCACACCCTACCGGTTTATGTTTTTGCCATTTGTTATATGATCTAGTGACATGCTAGGAGTCATTATTCATTTGTGCCCCAGCTTTAACTCCCTGCCTTATATGTTAAAGCAATCTCTACATTTTAAATTCCACTTTTAGTTTATAAAAACCACTGGACACATGTCTGAGATTAAGGTCTTTGTCCCCATTTCTATTAGTGAACTGGAATCTAGTTGATTAATTTCCTCCTGGAATTAATTGCTTCTTACTTACTGTTTGGCTTTTTAACCCTTCTCAGTACTTCAAGGTTTTGCTGTGGATAATGGGACTTCATTACCACCCTCAGCTCAGCCTTGAACCTGCATCTTGAATGGGTTTCATATGCCTTTAATAGAACTTTCACTTGTACTGATAAATATTGCACCTTTTGTCAACTGGAAATTGTACCTAAGAATATTGAGGTTCAGATTTAGGCTCCAGATATCTTGTACAATATATTCTGATCTTTCCAGTGGGACACAGTGGGTTTCGGGTACCTTAAAAGCAATCCACCGATGCACCTCCAAAAGCCTAAAAAAACAAAGACATCATCAGCTGAGCTCTTAGAAATAAAGGTCATCTTAGTTTATTTAATTTTCCTGAATTTGACATTTTCAAAATACGTTTGATAACCTCCACTGACTTGAAACAGGAAAAGATTGACATAATTTGATGTAAGAACATTCGAAGTTTATGTGTAAATATCTGCTTTTAAGTCAATATGCTTCTATCAATATATTCCCCTGAAAAAATGATCATTATTAGAGCTACATTTACAGTCATAGTAGCAGTAAAATGTGAAATACAAAAAGTAAATCATTATTTTTGTCTCTTTTTTTCCCCATTTCCTCCCCTTTTCTGCAACGATAGTGTCACTACCGACACATCCTTACTGTCTTGCTCTTTATTTCCTGACTTATTTCCATTTCACAGCTTTGTACTTGTCATCTTGAGCTGTGCTACATCCACGCTGCCAACCTACATGCCTCCCACAGAACGTAAGAAGTTCACTCATCCCTGTTCCTCCTCTTTGCACCCCTTTCCCTTCCTGTTACATGACCATCCCATTTTAACTCCCATACCAAGATCTGAGTGCTGAGATTTGCACTTTGTTAAGACCTGAGGCTTAACAAAATGGATCGGATTCAGCTTTATAAGGGTCGATTTGTGTTCCTAGTGAAATCCCTCTGCCCCCTGTTGGCTGTTTTCCCTTCCTGTCATCCGTCCAACAACCAGGCTTGGTTCTTTCAGAGCTGTGTGGTGGTAACTGCTGTTTATTTGACTCCCTGAGTAATCAGTGTAAAGATCAATGTGTTTCTCTCTTGCAGCTCCTATGGGAGGAGGTGCATGTTTGCTCTCTTCTTTTTGCTGCTATCTGGCAATAAATATGCACAACTTTCCTTCTGTTAGCTCCCAAACTTCTCCTGTCACTTTTTAAACCTAAATCTGGTGTTTCTTTCTGTCTTCTCTCATGCCTCTTTGTCTGATCTCTCTGTGTCTTTTCCTCACTACTTCGTCCTCTCAGTGCTTAACTTCTACCTTGACTCTCGTTGGGGTCTCCATGCTGATCGGTTGGTGGTAAGCAAAGAGCAACGTGGGGCTCGGAGTGTCCCTGGTCTCTCCTTGCTGCAAGCTGCTGACCACGCCCTCACTTCCTGCCACCTCACATCAGACCTCCTGGTGGGGGATGTCGCCATCACACAAGGAAGACACTACTGGGCATGCTCAGTCGAGCCTGGATCATACCTTGTAAAGGCGAGTTTGCTACAGTTGTACTCCTTTTTGCACCAAATGAAGTTCACAAACTTTTTGAGGAACCATTAATGTTTTTTACTCATATAGCCTGTGAATAGCAAGAATAACCATCACAATGGAAGTAAGATTTAACTTCAGTGCTGAAATTTGTTTTTTCTTCTGTTGAAGGGGGGCAGTCAGGGTCTTTTACATAAAACTGCACAAAACAATTGTAATAATATATATAATATATTTTAAGTAACACAGTAATATAAAGAAGGCTAATTCTTGATCAAATTATCACACAGGTGGCGTTTTAAAGGTGCACTTTCTCACTTAAAACATCTTAAAACTTAGTCCATGACAAACATAAAGTATAAAAACAACATTTGTGCACTTCCCTTTAAATTACCCCGGGTATATATGTATGTAAACGCCAACTGGGTTTTCAAAATCCCCAGGCTGGCAATGAAAAGGAGCTTTTATTTATTCAGTAAATATATGATAACTCACATCAAAAACATTTAACAAAATAAAATACATGGGTAGACAATGTATTTTTAGCTTAATTTATTTGATCTTAGATTGCTTAGCATCTGAAAAGATGTAAGAGGCTGCCTGATTGGTCACACCTGATGCATCTTGTTCTTGGTAAACAGGTAGGAGTTGGATTGGAGTCCAAACTGCAGGAGTGGTTTCACCTCCCACAAGACATGGCCAGTCCCCGGTGAGTAAAACAAACACATCAGTCAGGGTATGAAACATGTTGGTGGTAGCATCATGGCGTGGTTTTTGTTTGTGGTTTTCATAGGGAAGCCGATAAACTGTAATCTGTAACAATTCAAATTGGATGGAGACGCTAAAGATACTTTGCGGCTAACATGATTCAAAATGTTCTTTTACTTCCAGTTGACAAAATACGTCCTTGTTATTGCAGGCCGAGTAGTTTCAGTTTAAGAGTATAAGTGCAGTGTAGTATAATTATCAACCCCAAGGTCAGACCTGAATTATCTTCAGGGATTATTTGTTTCTGATTTGGGAAAAACATTTATTTGGGAGTGTTGCTTTAAGAAGGAATATCTGAGCTTCCCTTCCCATTGTGACCTGACTCCAGATCAGCAGAGATGGGTGAAGAGTTCAATACAGATATTTGAAGATTAAGAGAGAATAAACAGGCCAGTGATGGTATTTTACATCCTCAGAAAAGAGAATGGAAATAGTAATTAATTAACTCTCTTTCAAATCAGTCTTTTGTTTAGTTTCAGTACGCTTCAGGCTACTCTGTCTTTCTCTCATAATGCACAGTAAGTATTTTTAGCAGACCTGTTACACTGTTATACTAATCAGTTCTACTAAAGATGAACAAATGAATTAGTTCTTTTAAAGGTCCTGCTGAGACATTGGTCCTTTAATTGTAAAGATCTTCTTAAAGTCATTGAAGATCCTGTTACTGGCTTTATGTGTCTCTGAAGGTTCAATCAATACACCCAAATTTCAACGCTGATCAGCAGTTTCTAGCTGCAATAACTGAAGCTGTGTGCTAAATTTTAAACACTCTTCTTTTGGTCAGAAATAATTTTGCTTCAGTTTTGCTTTCCATCAGCTTAAGAAATATTTGGCCCATCCAAGCATTTATTTCTTGTAGGCATGTATGGTCACCTGGTGACATTGTAATGTATAGCTGTGTGTGATCTGCATAATTATGGTAACAACATAAGAAGAAGGTTGCCGGCTTCTTCTAAGCTACACATTAAAGGAGCTCTCACCAGAACCAGCTGGAAAATCTTTAAGAACTGAAAAAAGACCCCAAAACAACGATTTCCACTAAGATTTATGTCATGATATTCAGGAGACATCATGGAAATGTTTGGGTGGTTTATGTTGCATCTAGCCTTAAAGGCATTTTATAAAAAAGCATCATACCCACCCAATATAGTATCAGACCAGTGTGGTGGTGGCGGTGTGATGGTTGGAAACAGCTTTGCTGCATTTGGACCCAGTTTAGTTGATAGAATCATGAATTCTGCCCTCCAGCAGTAAAACCTAAAAGAAGAAAAGAGCCTCTAAAGTGACCTAGAGGAAGTAATACATTGAGATACTGTGACATGACCTGAAAGCATCAACGTATGGTTAAAAACCCTCCAAGTGAATTAAAAGGGTTCTACTAGGCAGACTGGGCCAAATTAACTCTACGCAGGTTTGATGGTGGTTGTTGTAGAACCAGCTTGCAAGTTTAGGTGGTAATTACTTTTCATTAGTGTGTTTGTTTGTTTTTATTTCACAGCTATGACCCAGACAGCGGCCATGACAGTGGAGCAGAGGATGCATTGGACTCTGTGCCACCCTTCTGCTTCCTCACTATGGGCATGGGTAAGATATACCTGCCCCAGCACAGCTACCACCACAGCAACCACGGGAACAACAATAGAGACCCACTCACCAACAACAATGTCCCCGCCTCACCCACCGGCCTCACCTACCCACTTCCACCCAGGCTTGGCGTGTGCCTTGACTTTGAGAAGGGGCGGGTCATATTCTACGACGCCCACTCCCTGCGGCCCCTTTGGGAGGGTCACGTTGATTGCTCTGGGCCTGTGTGCCCGGCTTTCTGTTTCATCGGCGGAGGCGCCCTGCAGCTGCAGGAGCTGGTGGCCAATCGCAACGCAGATCAGACTCCAGTCAGGAGAGTAACCATCCAACCGCGCGTGTCCAATTTAAACAACAATAACTGATCCCTGATCAGATGTGCTAACGGTAATCTGGAATGTATTTGGCAAGTATTTACTCAGCTACAGCAAAAAGATAGACATCTCAGCGATTTCTTTGTTTTTGTATTTTATTTTATCTAATAAAATAAGATGTTTCTATAGCAACAAATATGCAATGTAATTATGTTTCTTACATTTTGTTACATGCATTTTTGCAAAAGTTATTGCTTAAGTAGTGTCTGGTTAATCCAGCACTCAGTGTTTAATTATTTATTCAGAGCTTGCACATGTAGCCGGGCAATGTAACTTATACATCTGTGAAGCTTATGTAAAAAAAAAGAAGAAAATACTCTACGCAGCTTTCTCTATAATGTAAAGGCTTTTATCTTATGTCTTTAATGTCTGCCTTTGTTTTATATACAGAATCCTCAACACTTATTGGCACCCCTGGGAAGGATGCATGAACAACCTTCAAATGTATGATTTTATTTTTCAAATAGCCATGGTTTAAACAAAGTGACCCAAGAATGTTGTATTTATGTTGTACAGCATACTTTTCTTAACTGGACGGCACTTAGTCAGTGTTGGCTTTTGACATGACTCATATGACCAACAGTTAAGTGAGGAGTTGGGGTTTGTCTTGTCAGCTGCTCCTCCAGGTTATTTACTTTTTTTTATTTCCATGTGCAGTCATTTCTCCCTTCTTGTTGCTGATGGGGACTCCACTGCATTTTACCCTGCTTCAGCCTTTGGATAATTGCCTACTTTTGATGGATTATGGATGGAAGGAGTAATGGATCACCCAGGATGCCACACAATGCAGAGACAGATCTCTGACCATTCCTCTTTGTGCAGTTTCTCTAAATCATCCAGAGCCTCAGGCTCTCTGTTATACTGTCTTCTCTTCAGCTCATCCCACAGACTTTTAATGATTTTGTAAGATTTAGGTCTGGGGAATAATTTCCATGTTAATTAAGTAACATGCTTTGGGTCACTTTCTATTGAAAGACGCGATGATGACTCATGTTTAATTTTCAGATAGTGGCTGGTTGATTTATGTTTTAAAATCTTTTGGTATTTCAAGAAGCCATTACTGCTATACATTCAAAAAATCCTCTTAGACCGTTTTGAAGAGAAACACTCCCACAGCATTACAGACCTCCTCTATACCTTAGACCATAAAGATTTTAAGATTTATTGCATTTTATTACATGACAAACTCCCATTTGTTTATTTTAAAGATAATTTTCAGAAAAGCTTTTAAATAAACCTTACATTAATTTCTATATTAAAGCTAATTTATTTGAAATAGATAATCATCTGGTATATTTACATAATATTGATAATGTATACTTACTCAAAATTAATACTAATGAGTATTCATTCAAATAAATAAACTTTATTGTTTGAATTACATAAAGTTAAACCTGATTATTATAAAATTCAAAGAAAAACAGTTTATGTATTTTGAACTAAATGCACCCATTACTATCAATTTTGAGTAACTAGACTTTATTAACTATAAATACATATACCTCACAATTATATATTTAAATAAATAAGCTATATTGAAAAAATGAATATGTTTCAAGTAAGGTTTATTTCATAGATTTGTGTTAACAAGAAAAATCAATGCCAAGCAAAGCTTTCAACATAGATTTACTTACCGTACAGTAATTGCTGTGTTATCGTTGTCATTCTTAATTTTGATTTTACTAACATACTAGATTAATGTGCTGATATGATAGGTAGGGGTTTTCTGAGATTGTATTAGTGTGTGATTCATTTATTATTAAGGTTTTTGACACAGGTCTGCCAGGGATGACATTAAATGTGAGAGGGGTTGTGTAAGTGCATTACAGAATCTATAAATAAATATGTATTTCACCACACCTACTATTAGCCATTTTGATCTCAGCCAAAGTTATCGCTTTATTGGTTGTACATGAATGAAATTAGAGGTACAGAGTAACAATGAGCCATTAGGACAATTAGAGGCTCTAATTTTACCTCTTCTGCACAGCTAATCACTATTTTCCACTGTTTTGTTTATGCATTGTTGTTTCGTATTTCAACACGAGTCTGATGTTATAGTGTGTGTGTTTAGGAGAGTCTGTTTTCACAGATAACAACAATCAGCTGACACTAAATGTGTCTTTTGTTGCTTGGCTGTAACAGAATGAGCAATGCTTGTTATTAAAAGAAGAATAGCAAATTAGTCACAATCAGTCCCACCTGCTAAAGGAGTGTTTGATAAAATATAAGGAAGGAAATTTAATGGAATAAAATGAAACTGTTTAAATTACACTTTGGGTTTCCTCTTGTTTCTTTTTTTTTCGTTTTGTTTTGATTACTATTTTTTGTATTGAGGATATGTGAGACTTTCACCACTGGGGGGCAGCAAAATATCAGCGAAAAATCCTGTGTTTCGTGAAAGGATTCACTTTTGGAAAGATTAATCAGTGAAAATGAGTATTTAGAGAACATTTATGTTGATGGGTGTTATTCAAATTCAGTGTAACATGTTGCAGATCTTCATCAATCCATGCAAAATGATAGATTCATGAAAAGTATTGTTAATGTCAGCGGTAATTTGGAAATGCAGGCAAGGCTCCCTTTGGTGTTATATCTGACAACCGTGGTGATATTTAGTTTTTTTGTGCCTTTTAAAAATATATATATATTTGTCAAGGTGTAAGTAAAAAAAAAATTGTTAAAACTGAAATAAATGTATATTTCTTTACGTCACCTCACAGTAAAGGCAGCAACACAGTTTTAGAGTGGCAGATGTATTTTGATTGCTTTGTGTATATAGTTGGATACTTAGTGTCAGAACTAATTGCAGCACAATCATTTAAAGGGTTGACTTCTGTGCAACATATACGTTTGTTTGTTTCTTTATTTCTTTCTTTGTCTTTCCCGGGTCTGGCTTGGGCATGACCGGCCGCCAGCGGAGCCCATGGGCTCTCTGCCTAGGTCCCTCTCTGGGTGCTCTCGTCTGCCCCTCACTGGTGGTTGTGGCCCTTCCTGCATCTGCCCTCCCCGTTTCCTTGGACCTGGGGTGGCTTTGGATATTTAGGGTTCGCGTCACCTCTCGTCCATCCTAGGCCCTGTAGGGCGAGTCTGGGACCGCTCACACTTGCTATTGAGCACATTTTGCTTCTGAACAAGCTTTTAAATCCTTGATACACAAGCATACACATGCATACACACAATAAGAATTTGTTCCATGTGTTCACAGATACAAACTAATACTAAGCTGCAGCTACAGATTTATGCCACCCTGAATAGTATTGTGTAATCACCATAGATTTTGGCTTCCGCACATATGGATTTCTAAGGGATACCCCCTGTTTTTAAAGCTTTGTTTGATAGGAGTAACTGTATATCTTCAGTATTGTCTACTTTTGCTGTTTTGTTTTATTTGTCTCCATCCCTTTCTCTCTCTCCTTAGTGCTCAACCCCTCTTTCTTTCTCACCTACCTTTTCATCTCGGTGTCCACCTTGCTGTGTTTTTATACAATACTCAACAAGTGCCAACTTTTTGCCCTACATTTGCTTTACACCCCTGCGGCTCTATCTGGATCTGCATAGTAACAAGAAATGCTCCATAGGGACTTGCTGTAAAAAAAAAGGAATATGTAGAAAAGTAAACGATCCTCACTGTGAAGTCTGATGAATGATCTATGCTATGGGTCTATCTCTCTTTCAAAGAACTTGATGATCTTCTTATTTCCTCTTAAAGTCTTTCAAGTACAAAGAAATTTAAGCAAAAACTTGTTGGAAAGATGCCAGGAATTTAGTTAATGGGTTTTCATTATATCTTTTACCAGGATAATGATCAAATCAAGGCTGAAATAGTTAAAGGTATACACAGTCAACCTTCTTCCTTGGCTGAATCAGTTTTCAGTGGAAAGATTTTGCAAATACAAATAGTCAAATGTTCAACTCTTTACATACTTAAACCTTATCAAAAACAGGACCGTTTGCAGGATTGCCTTCTCGGGACATCTGCCTGTTTGTCTGTTAACAATTCAGCTTCAGTACCTGAGCCTTAGCAGAGTAGGCAGACACATTAGGCAAACCAGTGATGGAAAATATAAAAGCCATCAGTCTATACTACATGTTCAGATCAGCCGTCTCTCAATATTTTCCCAGAATTTCTGACAAGCGAACTATAAACCACTGAGCCATGAAGGGACAAAGTGCTTTGGCTAGACTGTACCGGCACTTTGGGTCTGCTTGTTCTCAAAATAAATCTATGAACCTCATCTGAATGATCAAAGTTATTCTGTTGCGCAACCCTTTCTGTCCTGAGAAGACTCATATTTTCCAAGAAAAAGATGGTGCAACCGAATCGACTTATAACCATGAAATCCAAATGGTATGACAATGAACCAAGTTGTTTCATAGAGTTTTCTAACACCTAGAAATATCCAAATTAGGAAATATTATAATATACAAAGAAGTAGAGAGCCAGAGAATTTGTAGGGTGAGTGCCAAAGCATTATTCTATTCTGGCAACACGTGCTGTTACAGTATTAAGACCACATGTTGGATTCGCTTTCATTTTTCACCTGCATTCTCTTTCTTTTTGTTTAGATTTTGAAATTCTAAAAGGCAAAGTTATCTGTAGTACATTATAGAAATACAACCCTCCATTTTTCCCTTCGAATTACATTGATTTATGGTGGTATACATTAAACAAGATTCATTTTGATTGATCCATTTCGATAAGAATCTTTCACCCAGTTCTGGTAGATATGTCAGTTGAAAATCTCTAATGCGAATGCCCTGATCCTTAACACATCATAGAGTCTCTGTTGGATGAAGATCTGGTATCCGATGAGGCCACTGAATGCAAGTGAACACGCTGTCCTAAAAAGGTACATCTAGGTGATATAAAGATGGTCACGGTGAGCAACAGCACTCATATAGGCTGCAAAATGTAAGAGAAACCGAATTACACCTAAATAAGGATTTCAAGGTTTACCATAAACATCCAGAGCAACGCCATCACTAGCCTGAACCTTTGATACAAGGCAGGATGATTTCCTGATTCCTACGCTTTTGCGGTCTTTCACTGTTGTATGGTATAATAACGCACAGATGAAGCTTTGAGCTACTTTAGACTTTTTCTTATGATCTTAGACAAGTTTTCCCTATTTTCCCATCATCTCTCACACTCAGTGCATTTATATCCACACGACTGTATCTCACTGCATATTTTCTCTTCTTTGAACTGTAAACCTGAGAGATGCTTGTGTGGAAAAACCTTGAAGATCAACAGTTTCTGGTGCCTACAACCAGACTACATTCAGGGTGACTTTAAATCCCATTTCTTTTGTATTGTGAGCCCCAGTTTGAATCTGAACAAGTGCTCCACTTCTTAAAGAATTAAATGCCATGTTGTAAAGTGAATGGATGAGTTCTCAATCATTGGTATCTCTAATGTATACTTTTAAAAGTAGCTATACAATATAAGAGATCAAGTCGGGCTACTTTTAAGCAAAATGATAGAGAGATGAGGAAGGAGACCTAAAGTATTTGGGGTGACCAGGCCTTTGATTAAAAAACAAATACATAAGTTGTCTATTCAGCGTCAGTGTCTGAGGATCGCAGTCCTAAATGCTTTAGTCTGATTTTGCATTACACTTGATTTGAAAAAACACATAATTGTAAGGATCCTGTAAGACTTGTTAAATGACTGACGATATGACAGAACCTTTTAAAAAAGTGTGTGTGTGTGTGGTAGAGGGTTGATCTTGGTTTCAGGTGTAGAGCTGTTGGCTAATCATCAGTAGAAAACAGAGTGAAGAATGTAACCATGCTTCAGATTCCTTCAGACGTTTGATCTCCATGGATGGGAAATGAAGGAAATTCTCCAGGTATCAAAAAACCAACACTCCCATTAATCAGACTGTTGCATAATCAAATGACCTTGATGAAGAGACGATGAAGAGTGAAAGTTCATCTGCTTTCGATAAAGATATTAGAACACCTCACATATGCAGGCACTTAGCATTCCTTATGTAAATGTAATGTAAATCGCTGGAGTTTACCTTTTATGAGCTTCAATATGAAAATGCACATATGTCACTAATTGGACCCACATTTAAGAGAAAACTGTAAGGGGAACTGGGGATTGCCTGATCCACAAAGGAGGGATAAAAACCATAAAAAAAAAATAAAGTAAGTCTTAACACAAGCCGAGGTTTGTCTTTAATGTTTCTACACACAGATAAAAAATACCATTTGCAAAAGTGGGCTTCAACTCTGATCCCCGATGATATAGAAGAACTGGAATGTACTATAATGTACCCCCCCACGTTTGCTGCACCTCTCTTATTCAGTCCAAATCTGTAACAGATTGTGTATAGTCTGACTGGAGGTATGCAGCCACAACACCACATGTAGGGGTCTCCATAATCCCCTCTGCCGGGTATTAAAGCTCACAGCATGGGCATCTCTTTAAAGACCTTGCAGGAATTACCAACACGTAATCTCCATGATCATCATTGAGTTTATTTTTCAGGGGAGCCAATCGAGTCGGCTGGGGATGGGTGGGGGGCTCATCTGAGGCTTGTAGGGAAGTGCTCAGGCTGGTGTGCGGTGCCATCTGGTGAACACACAGGGCAAACCGATGGAATCTTCTAACCCGACTGTCTTAAACAACATAAAGCTAAAACACATGTTTCACAGACCTGATCTGGTTGCTGAATGAAGTTTGCGGTTTCTATAACCCCGAGGTGGAATACATTGTTTATGGGGGGGGGGAGCTGTGATTAATCAAAACCGTCATCATGGATCTTTGTGATAAAAGGACTGGAGTATAAACAGTTGGGTGAATAAGAAGAAGGAATCGTAACTGCATCCTTGTGAGGAAAGCTTGGTCTTACAGACGCCTTCTAACCCTTTTTTTCCTGAAATAGCTGTGAGGAAAAAATAACCCCACCTAAAGATTTGTTCTATTTCTGTATTTGAGCTAAAAGGATTTAATGTCTAAGATCCAATCAATCACTTTAAACCATTTTTTCAAAATCTCAAATAAATTTCTCCCACTCTTGATTGCTGTAAACTCCTTTTGAGTGACAAAAGTAAGAAACAGGTGTGAAACAAAGTCATGTCTGAGAACAGAGAAATCATGGAACAGTGGTGAACCCTACCATGATAGAACGGCCTACCTAAACACTGCATCCAAAAGGTCACAAAAGAAACCTGAAATATACTCAATGAGAAGCAAAAAATGTGTTCTTGCTCCCACAGGTTAGAGAACATAATTGATGTCATTTTTTCTAGCAGTCTTGGGGATCTGGCTGCTTGTTCTCAACACATCATCTGGGTCATCATCAACGCATGTCTGAGAACAGTTGTGTGGCTGGTCAGGATTTGTATAAGTAGGAAAAGCTGCGATTATTTTCTCTTTTGCTTTTGGGTTGTCATTGCCCCACTTATTTAAAGTGCAGAAATATCTACAGTGATCTCTTAGATAATAGACAATTTGAAAAAATATAAAAATATGAACATTTCTATGATACGCCTTTTGACTAGTGTTTCAGTTTGCTCTCTGCCTCTTCAGAGTGAAAAAAAGCCTCCCCTACTATTATGTTAATGTTCTGCCTTCTTGTGAAGTTGGCAGTTTAGCAGCTGAACTTGTGGAGTGAAAATTGGCAAAATGAACATTTTTCTTGTTCTTGTCACCAGAAGAACAAAGACAGTTTTTTTAAGACTATGAAACAAGATTTATGCAACACACATAAAAGGGCTGGATAGAAATAGCCTCCATAAGAGTTTGAAAGCAAAAACTACTGATAACAAAAATCTAAACAAAAGCTCAGCTAATATTTCCCAAAAAACCTCTCAGTCATTCTAAAGATCTTTGGAAAATGAATCATGGGTTGGTAAGAGAAAGCAGGTCTGTGTTAAAAGGTGTTTGTTTACATAGGTTATAAACAGAGAATTACAGAAGTAGAGCCTGATAAGCTCAAGTGTAATGGTGGTAGTGTGATGCTCTGGGCTGCTTTGATTTTTCAAGACTTTGCTTACTTGCCATAATTGATGGAACAATCAAAGCTACTCATTAAGTAGAAAAAACTGCAGGGGAATTGATACCCCTTAGCTGTGGCACACTTTGGATATGCTTTGAACACTGATACAAAGCACAGCAAGTCCACAGCTAAAATAACTAAGTAAATAGAATTAATTGGAGCAATTTTGTTAAAGAAAATGGGCCAAACTTTCTACAAATTGATATCAAACTTCATTGCAATCAAACACAAACAGGCAGCTGATTGCTACCAAAAGGGGGAGAACCAGGGATGCTGTGATCACATTTAAGGATCAAAGTATTTTTTATTGTTTTTTTTCCACATATGACCTGGATAGAATGGAAATCCGAGGGTTTTTTCCCTAATAAATAAAATTAGGATTTCAAAACTGGTAGCTTTTCTCTTATAAAAATGTACTTGATAATCTGAAACATTTAAGCATGAGGAATCAAGAAAGAAGGGAGTTACTTTCTTTGAGCACCCCAAACGAAATACCAATTCATAAATAGGCATGTATTTATATCAGTGTTTTTTTTAATCTCTTTATATAGCATTATTCATCTTACATTCGTCTTCCAGATTCATCTTCAATTATGTTCCTTTCTCTCCCCCATTGTTTCACCTCGAATGAATGAATAATTTACAACCTCCCACTTTTATCCCATTGATTATCTGAATCGAAGTACAAAGGGAGAAATCAATCAGCTAAATGTTGGCCTAAAGGACTTGGGTGGAAGAGTGGAGACCATCCTACCTCTCTGTAATAAATGAGTGTTGACAGTAATGTGTGTCAGAGCCCATATGGACACACAGTGTAACAAAGTGCTCTGCAGTTGAGTAAACTCCCTGTAACATTTACACTCCACTGGGGGTTTTTACTCTGTTAGATATTTGGATTTTTATTGACTCTTTTTAATGATATATTATATGTTATGCAATAATATTTCATAACAACATCTAGTGGGCCTGATAAAGGCTTTTGTCAAACATTTGGGAATAAACTGCAACAATATTCAAACAAAATCTTATATAATAGATTAAAACCACTGATATGTTTGTCTTTTAGAGTAGTGTGGCTCATCTAGCTCTAGTGCAAACTTTATCTGGATTAAGAGCACAAATCTTGGACTGTTGTTTGGATAATGATAGAAATTTAACATAAACTCCACCAGAAGGATTGCTCCACTTTGGATGTGGACATTAGAATGATCTGCAATAAGCTGGACTTTCTGGAGCTCTTCCAAATGTAATGCAGTATTGCACACCTTAAAAAGCAGTTTTAAAATAAAGACTTGATCTATTAGGAAAAAAATGTATTCAAATAAACCTGGAGCGATATGAACAGGTCATTTCTCCTGAACGTTTTAGCAACAACAACTGCCTCACAGACGCATCTTTAGTGGCAAGCAATGAGTTTTCACTATAGCTACAAGAACATGGCTCTTCAATTTTTTTTTTTCAGTTCAAAAAAGGCATTATTATCAAACAGGGGATTGAGGTGCAGATGCCAAAGAGTTAACCAGAGAGTTTTAAAACTACTTACTGCCTAAAATAATAATAAAAAAAATAGAATAAAGTGAGAAAAACACTCCAGTGATTGGGTGTTATTGCAAACATGTAAAGGTAACACCCGCGTGTATTCTTTTTGTAGTGTAGAAAATGTTTCAGATGTTACAATGTTTGATTTATTGGTAATAAAAAAATAAAAAATCTAAAGGTTTTTTTAAGCCTGATCTAATCCCCACTGTAGGGTTTTTAGCATCAACAGTATCTTGATCAGATTCAATAACAAATAACCTTTTTTTTACATTTGATTCAGTGTTTGTATGTTTTGAAGTTTGCTTCATTTGTGTATCTGCAGCACATTTGGAAGTTTGTGAATCATTCAGCCATTTACTATACGTTTCCACATGTTGTCAATCGTACAAAAAGGTTATAAATGTAATGTTTCATATTTCTTTTGGATTGATAAAAGTCTTTACTGATTTTTCTGTAGTTAAATAAACGAAGCATAAATAAAACATCTTAAACTGAAATTCTAATCGTTTTGTTTGCACTCAAACTAAGTGATAAATAAAACAAAGCTGGCTGCTACAGGGAATTAGAAAAGTAGATGTTTGAATAGTATACATTTCTAAAATGGACCAAAAGTACTGTAGGTCAAATTAAATCTTTTCTTGTTCTATCAATTTATGTACAAGGTGTCATATGTATTTTGATCTGGATAGATGTTATAGGACATAAGAAAAGCAGTGACTTAACAGTCAACAGAACTAATGATTTAAACACTCTAAAATGTTAACTATAGTGTGAATACTAAGTAGTTTTTTTCCAAGGGCATTGCTTTGCTCATAGCACTTAAAAGCCATCATAAAAAAGTTCCTTCAACAATGACTCATTTGCGTGGTGACTCACTGCTTGCGCCCTATAATTGACTTATGAATAGCATGAGGTTGAAAAATTCTACAACACTTGAAAGCTTTACCTATGATTATGTGACTACATTTCAACCCAAAAAATGTATTTTTTTTTTAAATAACCAATAGCACCAAGCAGATTTTAGGGCTTGTTTTCCATCTCCTGAGTCTGCCAGTTTCTTCATTTGCAAACAATTACTAGTTGCTGATTAGGCACTTTAAGCTCTTGTAAATGCTGTCTGAATAAAGACATATTTTCTTTCTGCATAGTTAATTTCACATTTAATGATAAACAACCCAGTTTTAATTGGATTACATCAAATTCAGGTCATTGTGTGGTCATATTTGAGGTCTTTGCAGCTATTTCACTTAGTTAAAAACTTGGATCCATTGAATTGAGCACTGCTCTGCATAAACATATAATTCAAATATATTATTTTACTGCACCATGGCTTGAAAACAGTAAAAGTTAAATAAAAAATAAAAACCTGACTGATTGTGCATTTCCACCAGGTTCTTCTTGTGCTGATTATTTTCCCGTCCATAAATGACATAGAGTTTCTATAAACGCTCCATGCAATGGCAAAAAACGAATAGCAAGGACAGGACATCATCAGATGTTTTGCATGAGACATTAAAGTTTGTGATTTAAGCATAAATCCTGGCAATGTGCAAAAAAATATTTGACTATAGCTTTTGAGATCTTAATAGAAATCATGCTGCTTGATATTTGCATGTATCTTGTATCTACACAAGTAAAAAAAAAAAAACTGAAGATATTCAACAGCTTGCATAGCTGAATGTTACTGAAAGCAAGATTTATCGGGAAAACAAGAACAGAAGTTAATAGTGTTGTAAATAACCAGGTTAGTGTGAACTGTTTTTCCCTCCTAATAGTGTTTGCATACATTACTGTAACCCATCGATTGTACATACACTGGCTACTTTATTAGTAACACCTGTTCATGTGGTGACCAGCTGCTTGGTGCAATGCAAACAAGCCCGCAAACCGTTCTTGTGAGCATGACAATAAGTTCATTGTATTCCAGCAGCCTCCTTAAACACCACAATTCTCCACAACAGGGCACACACTGGATGTGGAGAAACAGGGGATGACATCATGGATGTGTTAGCAGGATTTGAAAATATGGGCCAAAATCTTTTAGGAATATTTCTGACATTTTTCTGAATTCTTCCACTAATGAAATATGGTTAGTAAAGGCAAACATGGAGTCAAAGCTGGCACACT
Organism: Jordanella pulchra; assembly: GCA_034780135.1. Classification (NCBI taxonomy): domain Eukaryota; kingdom Metazoa; phylum Chordata; class Actinopteri; order Cyprinodontiformes; family Cyprinodontidae; genus Jordanella; species Jordanella pulchra. The sequence continues at coordinate 19,211 of JAUZNJ010076342.1, forward strand.
AGAAAGCTGAACATAATAATGTGGCAAGTGAAGGTATGATAATGTAAGGTAAAATTCTATAAAGCTAATGTCAAAAATCAAGCTGAAAACTAACTGTTGTGTGTAGCTCAGCCAAACCCTGTTAGCAAAAATACACAAAGTAGAAATGTGAGCTAATAGCAGCAATTATACTTCTTCTGCTTAACAGAAAAAACAAATATTTAAGAATAAAACAAATATGGCACCGGTAATCAGTGTAGATGGATTCCTCTTTCACTTTTACTATGGGTTACATAATTCCCAACCCAGTTTAAAAGAATTTTTAAATTAGAGATTCAAACTGTTAATTTTATTATAACCACGCTTTCGCTTCTTTTTAATTTCCTATTAAATGTGGCCATATCTATCCAGAAATGTTTAAAGAAAATCAAAAAATGATGCTACCAAATATGATTTTAGTTAACCTTCTAAACTTTTTCAGATGAGTTTGCAAACTAGAAACAACTCTTTTGAAAAGGTAAACATGCAAAGTCTTTTTTTATTTGTCTTATGATTATATGCATGCTTGGAATATTGTTAATAGATAAAAAAAATCACAATGCAGCATTTAATGACTTAAAATCTTTATAATCTTTGAGCCATACAGTTTTTTGTTTAGATATATGGTCACATGAAGAAAGGTTGGAACCTGCCTGATCTAATGTATTGCAGCACATACATTATCATTATTAAAACTGCTCAGCTATTGTCAGCAGTCCACTGGAAGGTAACGCCACAAGATCTAAGCAATTGTATAAGATGCAGGACGTCTTTCAGGTATTTTTCGGCATAATCCTCACGTCAGTTTTCCATCTACTTATTTGGCAATTCGTAGGTTTATAAATTAGCTTTAAAATGTCTATAAAGAAACATCCTTTGCCATTTTAAGAACACCTTCTCTTGCAGCTGAATTGAAGAAGATGTGATTTTCTTTCATTTTTTCATCTGTAGTGTAGAAAAAGCAGAGCTTTTTAATTCTTTTGTCAGAATCTAATGCAACGGAAGAGCTCCCTAAAGTGGTACAATATTGCATATCCTAAACCTTACATTTAGTTTTAGTTCTAATAAGGAAACCATGTTGCCTTTCTCCAACTAAGAAGATATTGTGGCTAAACCAGAGCAAACAAGGAGTAAAGCTTTATGAATGGAAAACAAAAACAAAGTAAAGGAATTGAGGAATTGAAAATAATGTTTTGGTCTTATCTCCCCAGGTGTTTGTTAGTGGTGGTGTTGTGTTAGTTTTCAATCTTTTCACCACGTAGTTGTGTAGTCACTTACAAACTTTTCTGAATAATTACTTTGGTTTTTTAGCAGCTTTCCTTTTTAATTATTTATGTTCAGTTTCTGTTTTCTGTGGGATTATATTCTTAATAAGTGTTTTTTTTTTCTTAATTAGAATTTGTATGACAATCCCAAAACATATAAAAACAGCAAAGCATACAAAAGAAATGTGTTGGAAGGCAACTACAGGGCAGAGTTATAACAATAGCCCTATAGACCAAAGTCTAGTCTGGAAAAAATTGTATTTAAGTTTGAAACAATCAGCTTCTTCTTTCTTTGCTTGATTTTATTTTTAGTCTCGGAGGTGCATTTAGAATCGAATTATTGCAGCTAATAATGCACCTGTTTGCAGTAAAGTCAATCATTTAAACTATTCAAGATCGGAATGGTGGTGGGGGAGCAACTTTTAGCTTTTGCCGGCAATTCATCTTTTTGGAGACTGACAATAGTGGGCATAAGCACCCTTTTGTTTGAAGTTACTAATGTGATTATATAGCTTCCAAATTAAGATGACGTATACTTCTCCATAGCATCTCAAAGTATGTGGCTGGAGAATAATTCAACTTAATTCTGATTTGGTTGAAGTGTTGAAGTTGGAAAACATGAGAAGAAAAGTTTAAAAACTTAAAACACAGTGAATACTTTCACAATAAATTGTCCATCTGCTTGCCTTATTAATCCCTCTGTTTTGTCTCAACTGTGTGTGAGGTGGAGATATATATCTTTTAGTTTGAACACCACCGACACGTCTGCTCAAAGATTTAATGTCTTATATTATGGCTCCCATAAAACCAATGTGTGGAAAAGCATTTTAGGAAGACTAACAGCCTAAAATTCTTTGTAACAAATGGAGGGAGCAGGTGTGGGGCCATTGCCTGCATGGTTAGAAACCATAATTCTGTATTGGGCTTCATGTGCTAAAGACACACCCATCCAGTTAATCAGGATGCACCACATGTTGAGCGGTTTCCCACCTCGGTCGAACACACTGAGCTGGACCTCAGTTTTCACTAACGCAGCTAAAATCCTCTGTAGGTAAAAAGAAAAGTCAGATCTGCACGTCATTAAGGGATCTGTAAACCACGGGTTTCCTGGACAGCTCTGTCAAGACCAGCTGTGCATACATCAGAAGCTGAATGATATGTGCGCACTGGTGAAGACAGCGGAAAGAACGAAGGACAAAGGATTAAAAGCAAACAGTCGGATGCAGAGACACGATAACAGACATACGGTGTCTTGCTAAAGTATTTGAGATATAATACAATCACTATCTTGTTTGCGTTTTAGTAGGATTTTATTACTAAGTTGTGCATAATTGTAAAGTGGTGTAAAACTATGCACAGATCTAAACTGTGGATTTACATATGTAATCAGTCTGTTTTGTTTATTTCTTAATAAAACGTAGAGCCAAAATTTGTGTTTATGGCATAACGAATGGGAAAAATCCACGTAAAACATGCATTAGAGGAGAGGAAGTTCCAAATTATCTGAAAAAAGAAAGTTGGATGGTGTCTCTAAAGTCTACTGACTTGATGAGCAGATCTGTCACCAAGGCAACAGCTTTTAGAAGTTCACCGTGGCCGCATCATCTGTCCTTCCTCACCCTCCAGGTGCTTTCGCAGTAAAGAGGTGAAAGGTCACCAGGTGCCTTGAAACGCAGAAAAAAAAACAGTGTCAAATTTCTAAGATGTGCCACAGTTGTTGTCTCTGGTGGAGCAACAACCACACATAAATCCAACTTCATCTTTACTATTAGCAATGAACAAATGTCTGGATTCACTAAAATCTGCTTTTATGGCATTATGCACTTACCCTCAAAAATCCAAAATCCCATAATCTTTAGCCTTTAACATATTAGCATTATTCAAATGCTTGTCATTTTCATTTTTATTCCACAGCTGACTTATAATGGGAAGTAATTCTGCATAGTAAATCCACAACAGACCAGTTTGCATTCATGCAGTTGGATTTAAGGCACGTTGTTGTTAAAACTTCTGTCACAACTAGCATCCAAGGCATTTAACTAAAATATTCTCTAAAAATTTCGAAGATCAGGATTCTAGATACATAAAACATGCTGCTTTTGGGAAATAATACAGCTACTTGTACAGCAGGGTACAACATTTAATTGCTGAATAAGTCAGACTGACACAGATATTTTAAACATGTTAAACAATCTGACACCACCTTATATGTGGCACTGGTACAGCATTTTCTTACAACTGATGTCAAATATTGCAACACTGACCACATTGTATGAACCACTGATAGGTAGGTTATTATAACCAACAATAACCTAGATAATTTTGTTGAAAAGGAGCTTATCTGGAGGAATATTTGAAAAAAGTTTGAAAAATAGAACTCCAAACCCAACACCTTGAACGTGCCCCTAATTGTATTTTTCTCTTCCATTTTATTCAGTATTTTGACTGCACTGAAAAAAGCCAATGATTTTTGTTGTTGTCAATCATAACCCATTGTGCAAAGCAAAGATGAGGTCAGTTTATCAAGTCTAGACATGTAGCCCTTCATCATCCCTCCTTCCTGTGCAAATTGCTATGACCCATATTAGTACATTTATAATCAATATCTCTTTTGGTCATGATAACAGATTTAGGTCCTAAAGAAAATAGTGCAGTCCACTTTAAAATGTCCCAGGGGGAACTTTCATGGCCATGCACCAATTAATTTCACTGTCAATAACAGTAATGCTGTAGGACATTGTGTTTCAGGGTTAGCTGAGAGAACAGATAGAAGAAGGAGGGAGACATGGTGAAGCGTATGCCTCATTGTTAAAGGCTGTTACACTGACAAGCAGGATTTGATCAGACACAGATGTACCCTTATTGTGGGCCGCAATTGTCGTTGAACGGTCTGTGTCATGGGGCAAAACTCCACGACCCGTGAATATAATGAGTAACGACGTCTCGTAAAGGTCAACAAACAAAGCACTAGTGGGGAAACCACAGGCCACTGGGATAAGATTCATTAGGACAGCAGCAGAAGCTTGCTGGAAGAGGATAGGGAGGCAAATTCCTCCACCGTTTCCCAAATGAAACAGGTGTGTTCCTTTTAAGAGGGCAACAAGGGGTGCTGCTCTCATGTGGTCTCGGCTGGTCACACTTGACCACATTCTGACCTTTCAATAACCCAAAATTTCATTAAGTAGGTCCTAAGTAGCATATGTGTCTCACAGCTATTATCACAGCCATTTAATACTGACTCTAACAATCCCAGGCTGAGGACACTTATCAGCTGTGTGAGTGCTTTCACAAGCCTTGATGAGAAGTTTCAGAAGTTTCTCATTCTAGATTTCACAACTTATCTTCTCAGGAACATTTTATTCATCTTTTAAGAACATCCAAAAAGCTATTTATTTTAGAGACTCAAAATGTGGGATTTTTTACATACACAATTTAAATTCACAAAACACTCAAATGACATATTTAATGTAGATGTTTAGAGATTGCCATCTGTTTTAAAGGAGAAGAAAAAACAACCTCTATCCCTTTAACTTGGATCTAATGACAACACAGAGCTTTGGTTTCCAGCTCAGGAAACAGAGGGTTCCTGTTTTTCACTCCATGCTCTATTGTTATCCTAAACAGCACTGTAAGCTTTTGCTCTCTTCTGTGTCTTACCAGTTTTCTTTTACTATTCCACGTATTAAAAGGTTATCATTTACTCACATCTTGACCCCTATATAGCTATTTAGAAGCAGCAGATTGTTATCAGGATATTTCACTTTCCTAATGTTAACAAATCTAGATAGATAAAGTCAACAGAAGTCCCAAACAGAACTTTTCCTGTTTTATTTGCCCTTCTTTTATGTTCTCTCTGATTGGAGTCACTCTGTCTGCTCCCAGTGATCATGAATCAGATCAACAAGAATCAAAACGATCATTATGTGATCAGATTTCAACTGGGATTCAGATTTGACTGTATGACTGTGGGAACCAAAGTTGGAGGGTTGCTAAAGGTGTTGGATAGGATTGAAGTCTCGATAAGCAACAGCTGGATTTAATGCACCATTAAGGTCATCTGTTGTTCAGGCTGCACCTGCAAATCTGCAGATTTCACCCCCATTTCTAAACTCCCTGCTGTGTCATCTCCTCTTTCGTCTACATACTCAATCACCCTTTCCTTTTTTATTCCCGCTTCTCTCTCGTCTTGTCAGTCTTGAACACCCCCTGTCCTGTTTCTGATTTATTTACTGTTATTTTTAAAATATACACACACACACACACACACACACACACACACACACACACACATATATATATATA
>JAUZNJ010076353.1:0-24795 GCA_034780135.1 Jordanella pulchra
ACAGAAAAATAAGACTTGTAGAACTTATTGGAAACTCAAGACATGACATTATGTTTTTTACAAGTGTTTGTAAACTTTTGACCACAACTGAAACTGCTTGTTTTGTTCTGAAACGGCTCATTTAGTGGAAAGGTCACAGAGATGTTCTTGGTCAAGATAGATTTTACAAGGAGCAGATGGTTGTTGTGTCCGTTTCCTCTCCCTAGTTTCTACCTTTCATTAGTTCTCTATGATCATGTCTTTTTCTTAAAGCATCAGTGGGAAATCAAAATGGAGATTTAGCTGCATTGTTTCTTCATTTTGGATTATGGAGTTTTTTTCAGTTTTGAGGACAGGAGAAACACCAGAATCTCCTCTCTCAGTTCACAAACACTGTCCCTCCAGGGGAATTAGACCAAGCAGACCCTCATGATAACATTCTGCATCGAAAACTTTTCACATACAGCCAGAGTTGTGCAACATCGCTGTCATCTGTCGACATGTCAACAGCCACCGATATCCCCTCTGCTTTCCCCAGCTCGTCCAAAAGCGTCTCTTAAAGATCTGATTGCTTTCTCCAGAGGTGGTCAATTAATCCACATTGGAATAAAAAGTCACTCTGTGAGGGGGACCATGGGGGTGGTCAGTGACTGGCTAGGTGAAGCTCCGCCCCAGATCCAAAGTGTTTTTGCGGTTCTCAGCAAAGACTGATCTTTTTTTCTTTTTGTATTTTCCTCTGAAGTTTATGTCTTCCTTTTGCCTATTTGCTATTCTGTTCACAGCAAACTCTCACAGCTTTGAAACACTTCTACTCTTCATCGTCTCATTGTTATGGGGAGCAGAACACGTTTCCTCTTCTCCTGTGCCTCTTAGATTTGTTTTGGAGTTGACTTCAGTTGGAATAGTTAATATACCAATATACCAATATGAATGGACCTCAGGAGCAAGGAAATGGGAGGATTGATTTATATTTTCATTCATCTATTGAGATTCTCCATTTTCTTTCCCTGGCACGGCTTTGTTACTTGAGGAATGTATTTTTAAAATTATAGAGATGTGATTCTTGGTTTGTATCTTGCTACGCAGTCCTGTTTCTTTTTTTATATCAGAATCATGTTTACAGAATCACCTAAGAAACCTCCTGCTGGCACATAAGGCATTTTGAATCTGCTGTGACTTTGATATCTCTTTGGGGGTTTGGGTCAAATCACCAGAACAATAACTTTACAATTTCTTTAAATGTGCTTTTTTCCATCTGCTTCATAGACCCTGATATCAGGAGCATTTGTGGAGCAGCTGGACTTCCTTCGTGTCAATGAGGCAGAGTAAGAGCTTTCCTCCTGTCTTTATGCTCGCTTTGTTACATGTGACTGTTTTCATCTGTATCCTTGCTCTCAAGATTGCAGTAAAAGTGAAAACTCATGTTGAATATAGTTTTTTTTCTCTGTTTCATCTCAAACAAGAAAGGTTCACTCAGTACTTTAGGAGACTTTATATCAAATGTGTTTTAACTCTCATTTTCTGCACATCTTATTTTTAATTCTCCTTTAATATGTGAAAATTGTGCTTTTTTTACTTGTGGCCACTTTTCTGGGTAAATTAAAAAGACACAGTTTAGCTCAGGGGTCACCAACCTTTTCAAGGCTTAGAGCTACTTCATGGGTGCTGTCGGTTTTCACCTAAACTTCTTACATAATCAACATATTTATATTATTTTTTAATTTCCAGGTTTAGTTTAGATATTGTCAGTTTGTAATCGCTATAAATGCTTAAATTTTCTGGTTATTAATAATGACATGCTCTATAAATCATTAAAGAAGAAGAGCAACAGAATAAAATAAAAGAATTAAAACTTTGGCCAGTGGTGATGCTGAGGGTCCCCCATGTGGCCCTTGAGGGACCTTTGGTGACCGCTGGTTTAGTCCAAGATTATTTATAATGCAGAGCATAATTCAATGTAAAATTATTTTATACTCAGCTGAAGAAACCCTTTTTTTATTGGAAATGAGGCTGTTATTGCAATTGAAAAACAAGGCAAGATAATAACCAATTTCAAGGAAAAAAATTTAGTTTCTTTTGTTATTTTGTAAAAATTGAAACAGCAAATAGTATCTGTTACCCCCTCAATAAACAGTGGGGAAATCTTTTATTATAACTTCAGCAATAAAAGCTCTTCCTGTTGTTAGTAATTCAATTGTTGTCTGTTTCAGCTGATATTTTATGTATTATCAATATTGTTTCATTGATGAGTTGCAGGTCTGTGAAGATGGAAGACCTTCTTAACATCTCTATAATCTTTAGTTTCTTTCACAGATCCTCAAGATGTGCCCCTTAAATTTTAAATATCTGAGCAATATTTATTACAACATATTCAGGCGCAGGTTAAAGGTTTTAGTCTGAATGTTTTTCATTTAGTTTGTTCTTTTTATTCAAAACCAAATACGTCAAACAACTATGAGTCAGAGTAATGTCATGAGAGTGGTTACGTTTAAACCTCCCGCTGTGTGTATTTTGTCACATGGTGATTGTTGCCCCAATAGCATCAACTCTTGGCCCTTGGATGCATTTTATTTGTCGTCATGAAATGTGGGATTTCTTACTACTTTCCATCTATGTCTTCCACATCTACCGCCTGTTTCTGTGCGCAAAGGATTCCTGAATTTAAGAGCTTTGAGGAGCTGGAGCTGCCGAAGCACTCGAAGGTGAAGAGGCAGACGAGCACACCCAACGCCTCTGACCTGGAGCAGCAGCCAGAGATCAGTGTGGAGGAGTGGCAAAACAAACCCACGTACGAGATCCTGCAGAAGTTTCATGTAAGCTGATGGTCCGACAGAACATATGCAGAAAAACACAATAATAAACAACTAAAAAACAAAATTAAATGTTAAACTTTGGATCAAATAATTACATTTCTATGCAGATATATATATTTATTATATTTTTTAAATATGATTCCTCAGTATTGTTCCCACTAAAAATCAACACTGCAATGGGAATAAAACACAAAAGATACAGCCTTCTAGCTCTTCTAACAGTTGTATAATGCAGTTTTTTTTAGCTTTTGTTTCTTGAAGAATACTAGTTTTAAACGTGAGAGCAGTTTCATCCTCTTTGTTCTCTGGGTTTTTATGTAGGACTCTGGCTGCTTGGCCAGTCAGGCTCAACTTGCCAGCATTCTTCTTAGAAGAGAAGGACCAGACTTCCTGGCTAAAGACGGTATGCACACTGCAAAATGAAATGGTAAATGAAATTCTAGGAGAGCAGCAGTGGAGAAAGAGTTTCCGTTTGAAGTTTTGTAGAGTGGTTCCCTACTCTGTCAGCTCCAACACATCTACTGTACAGGTAAAACCAGATATTGAGATACACTTTATGAGAAAACAAATCAAAAATCATTTTCCTCACTGTCCATCAGATCTTTAAATCTATTTGCTTAATGCCTGATTAATGAGAACTTCATTCTTCTGCTTTCCTTAAACTCTAAAGTGTGTTTATGCAATATAACCGCTTTCAAACAATTCTAAAACTCTGGATGATGACGATGATGATGTGAAGTTTTGCATGAGCCTCTAAATCACATTGCTGTAAATAGAGTTGATGCAGGAAAACATCTAAACCCCCAACATACCAGCCTATGAAGGCTGGAAGTGGACTACCACTGGTTAACTGTTTCAGTCCTATCATTGTTTCATGCTTTCAGTTATTTAAGCAGCTAAAAACTGTTCTGAATGATTTCTGAACCCAATCATTTGTGATTTCAGAGAACCTAATGGAGGAACTGGAGAGAATCTACAGACGAGCTGGCAGCAGAAAGCTTTGGTCTGGTATTCTCACTTGAACACCAACCACTGTATCACGTTTAGTTGTCCAATACACAACCACTGAATATCTCTCCAGTAGATTTTATGGAAATGTCTTTTAAAAAAAACCCACAGTTTTGAACTTATTTGTTATTTCTTGTGTCTGAAACTCATTTAATCACATTGTCCCCAACTTTCCAACTAATTAAAAAAACTGGTACGTGATCTGAATAAACTACAGGCTGGCAGTGCGGCATGCTGCTGCTATTACCAAGAAGTTTGCCAGCTCTATAGCTCCTCACATCACCACAATTCTGGTGAATGGGAAACAGGTAAAGTTCAGCAGGCAACATAGTAACCGCTCCCGCATGTATTTGTTGCCTAGCTAACTGGCTCGCCGGAGAGCTGTGTGAGCTGTGTGTTAGTTAGCTTGTTACATCTCATAATTCATCATAGTCGTGATATTTTTTTTTTTTTTCATTGCCAAAACTATAAATTATTTGATTAAATAGAATTGGAGGTGTTTTTATTTAATTGTGCCACTAAAGCTACATTGTAACTGACAACAAAAACAATTGGACATTTTAAGTATGGTCCAAAAACAGCAAAGAAAAAAAATGATAAATGTGGACAATGACTAAAGTACACAAAAAATAAAGAAACTGACCATTGAAAGGTAGATAGTTACAATTACAAAGTGAAATTCTTCAAACAATTTCATTGCAACTTACTTAACTTGTGTAAATTTACTATATTAATTTGATTTAGCACCACAGGAACTTGACTCACACAGTTAGAAGCTTGGCGAGCCAGCTAGGACGCTTGCAGGAACCTAGAGTTGGATGTAATCTGAAGCTGAGCTTTTGGTCAGTGTTGGCTTTCTCTTCACATTAAAACCACAGCGGCTGAACCCCTCCCTCCAATTACCTAAAGGCTGGCCATGCACCGCAAATTCTATAGAATTGACTCTCACCTTAGGTCCTTTTATCAAAGGAACTGAAGGTGGCTGGAAAAGCTTTTCAATTGTTGAGCAGAGTGGAAAAAGGCTGCTGTCTCATATTTAGATCCTCCATCACAGATATGTGTTGTTATTATTGTCTTTGAAGCCAGTGTTGAGTCCTATAGAAAATGCCCCATTTCCGTTTTAATTGTGGTTTGCTGCTGGCCTCATAAAATATGCTGACCAAGTATTGTACATTGTTGTTACACCTCATAACTAAATTATTGTTTCTCTCATCAGTGGCCAGTGCTTTCTGTACTTATGGTTTTATTTAAATATCCTTCCTGACACGACAACTTTTATTGTATGCTGTTTTATTTGTCTACATTTTAGCAGAGAGAAATGATCTGAGGAATAAAATCGATTTTTCTTTTGGCTGTTTTGTTTTGTTTCGCTATGACAGAACCGCAGTCCATACCCATCTGTGTATACGCTCTCATTTCCCTAACATGAGCCAGTAAGTGAGGCTTGAAATGGGTTTTCCAGGGATCAGTGCTTTGACAGCATGCCATGCCTTTTAAACTTTAATATTTTCTTGATTTTCCAGCTTTGCCTTTCTTATCTCCAAAATTCAATGATGAAATACAGTAACTTCTCAGGTATTCAAGTCAATTAGGGCTTTTTTTCAGCATATAATAAGAGTAAGTTGTGTTTCAGAATATATACTATATGTCCCCACTTGTGGTTTGTCCCATGCTACCACCACTGCTTTAAAAATGTAAATCCTGTTTGTGTGTCTTTAGTAATCCCTGGCTTTGTGAATGTTTAGATAACTGCCATCTCAGTGTTCCATTTTTCCTCATAGGATTCCTGCAGACAAGAGGAAGCTGCTAGACTGCATTGAATTTCATAAGTGATAAATTCAAAAATGTGTGAACATTAAAATAATTGTAGGGAATCAACGTTGGTTTTTGGAGTTTTCAGAATTTAAATGATGCATTGGGATGTTTTATTTTGCTACTGAAGATGTTTTCTGCAGCGTTTGTTGTTACTGGGATATAGAGAAAATGGTTGCAGTGCTTTGCAAAAGTTGACTTTTGTACATTTTGCCACAGCTCTAAACTTAAAAACATTTTATTTTAAATTTATGTGACCAACACTAAGCAGTGGATGAAAAAAAAACTAGTTCATAAGATTTGTTTTAATGACAAATCTGACATGTTTTTGTCTTCAACCAAGCCCCAATTTTTAATGAAAATTCTTAAATAATATTAAACTTACCAATCATACGCCAACTTAGCTTCATCTCAGTCCCTTTTTAAGGTGCGTTTTGAAGTATGGCTTTAATGAAATCAGCAAAATTTAAAATAACTTCCTGAATTTTTAAAAAAAAGAGTTTAGATGGTTCTTAACTTTTCCCCCAAAAAAAAGCATTATTGCGTTAAACAGGATATGGAAACACATTTCCTGAAGAAGTTCTTGCATAGCAAACGTTCACCTCATGACTGATCAGCTGTTTCCAACATTACCAGTAATGTGTCTCTTGTGTTCTGCCCCTGTCATCGTATGGCCTTTCTTTATGTCTCCCTTTTTCCCTCTACCTCTTAATCTTCTCAGATTAGCAGTCTGTGTTAGTTGGCAACCTTTACTTCCCTTTTATCTCAGTCATGCGTTGCCTCAACTTCTGATGAAATTACGCTTTAAAGACTGGCTAATTCGCTCCAAGCCAGTAGATTGAAAAACACCCATTTTCTCTATTTCTTCTACTTTTTATGTCAGAATGATAAAAGTTTGCCTAAAATCTTTATCATAGTTGGATGGAAACATAGAAATTGTTTTTGTTTATCATATAAAATCCCAATAAAATGTATCCAACTCTATAGCTGAAATGTGACAAAGTGTAATAAGGTTAAAGCACTTTTATGAAGCACTGTGCATATTCAAACCCAAACGATAACTTGTTGTCATACGTATCTCTTGTGTCTTTTCACCCATTAGGTCTGTTGTCCGTCTTGCTGCCAGTCTCTTAACTAAGCTAGTGGACAGCCTTGCCCCCAGTATTACTAGTATTTTAGTGCAAGGCAAGCAGGTAAGTGGACACACAGACAGAATGGCCTGAATAAAGTCAAACCCCCTCTGTTTAAGCAGTATGTCGGGGGGAAACTGTTGGTGGCAGGTCAATTTTAATGTTCACTGATCAGAAGTGTAGGAAAATCTAGACGTGTAGATCTTTGAAGGCTCCTCATGCTGTTTCCTATGGGAATTATTTGGGCCAGTTGCTTGCTCATGCCCCCCATCACAGCTTACATCCATTGTGTTTGATCCAAGCTGTAGTTGCAATTTGCAGCAAGGCTACAAGCGTAACCACCCCCCCTCCCCAGCAACACTATAATTTGCACCTTGTGTGGACACCTTCTCTGTGACTCATGACTTGTATAGATTCACCACCTCATACCAGATGACTTTCAATGCAACGTTTTCTGTCAAGTGGGATTCAGAGATTAGCCTCCTCTCAAGAGTGTCAGTAATCTTGCTGCATTTCTACCCTTCTGAATACTTTTAGGCATTTCATTATGTTGAAGTAGCTCAAGGTGTGAATCTGCATATAGATTGCCAATGAGGTATAAGGGTAGGCTCCTCTCAACATGATTGGAAAAGCTGATTTAAAATTGGAGACGGGTGAGCGCCTCTCCTTACATAAAAAGCTAAGTAGAAAGAAAAGGAGTCACCATCCCATTTGAGGAAGTTTTTCTTCTGATTATATTTCACGTCGTTATTGAAATCCAACAATAGATTCTTCATGGAATCCAAAACATATTTCAGCTGCTGCCGTCTGTGCTCTGCTGGGATCAGTTTTAGATCTAAGGATGAATGATCCACGTTTCAGAGTCGGATTTCATCAACTGGAGGCAAAAAGATAAAAGTGTGTGTTCTCATCATTGAAGTTACCGAGGTGTAATTTTCATGTGATGCTTCTGAGCAAAACTACAAAGGTGTCGTATTTTCTCCCACTCATAAGTGACTCGCAGAGAGGAGGCCAATTTCAAATTAAAGGAACTAAAGACAGTGAAATTCTGTGTTGTTCTGATGCATGTTTTTATGCTGAGATCCTTTTTATATTTACAATAAGGAGCATATTTGTTTTTTTTGCACCTGATCACCAGGTGACCCTGGGCCTGTTTGGGCACGAGGAGGAGGTGATCTCCAACCCACTGTCTCCAGGAGTTATCCAGGGCATCATTTACAGCAAGTGCTCCCCCCATGGTGGGGAGAGGGAAGCTGTCCTCCAGCAGGAACTGGTCATCCACATCGGATGGATTATCTCCAACAACCCTGAGCTGTTCAGCGGCATGCTGAAAATCAGAGTCGGGTGCGTAATATCAGCTTTGGAGTGGTTGAAGTTGAACCCCGAACAGATCTTTCATGTCCAACGCATTATGCTCACCTAGATGTAATTCTCCCCTTACTGGTGCTGATGGAAAGAAATGAACCAATATGAACATGCACCCAAAAATAAAAACAACCTAGAAATCAATAGCTGTCAAACGCCTGTGAGGTTTTATTCAGAAGTAAGTCGTTTTCCTCATTTCTCTAATTTTCTGAATTATCCACTCTGTGCTTTTCTGAGTTTGACTGCAGCATCATGAAAAACTTAAAGTGCCAACAGGCTGCATAAAGTATTCGCAACAGCAGCACAGTGTCCTGTTTAGCTATGTTTACATGGGGCTCCTGATAACACATCAAAGAGTTAGTTTATCTTAGAAAGATTGTAGGGCCCAGAGAGATAAGGTTTTATCTAAGATTGATTGAAGTCTGACACTTCTAAAATACTATTTTTGAATGTTTTCTAAATGTAACAGACTCGGTTCGAGTATCAACTGTTACCTTCGACATAAGTGGCTCGGATGAATGTCATTTTGTCCAACGCTTAGAAATGACATCTCTTATCATTTAGAAAAAAGGAAAATATATGATTGGGTTTAAACTGTGAGATGATTGTATGAATTGCAGGAATAGTGATCCGGTAGAATGTCTCCAACTGCAAAACTCCACATATAGCTCAGGGTTTGTCCCTCGCCTTCGGCTCTCTGGGCTCGATTTCCAGACTGGTAATTGGATTTACACCTGGTTCTTGCAATGCAAATAAAACATAAAATAATTTCCCCAGAAAACGAACCTGATTCTTGGAAATGGTCCCTGCAGTGTGTTTTATAAGGTCAATCTGTGTAGATGGGTTCTTCTTCTGCAAACAGTTTAATAAAAGCAAGTTTTTTTAGTACCAACATCCACTATTTAAAGGTGACCTGCAGTGTTATTTGAAGCAGAGGTATAAAAGTCGACTGAAACTTGCTGTGTGAAAGCATCTAAACTTGAACATTCCCAAACTGACAAACTGCTTAAATAAATACTTCCCACTGGAGTTTAAAATAAATAAGGTCATTTTACAGAAATCTGAATAAATAAAGAGTTCTGTCTGGGTTCTATTGTTCGATATTTGTGACCTTTGATCCCTCTGCCAGCCCTGCACAAGATGCTTAAAAAGGCACCAATCTCCAGGGTTCATTGGAAAATAAGCAGTTTTCATTTTGTACAGATTTCCAGTCCATCACAAGACAAGAACCTGATATTCCCGTATATTATAGGCAAGGCAAGTTTATCTGCTGAGCACTGTTCAGTACAATGACAATTTAAAGTGCTTTACATGATTTAAACATTAATTAGAAGGAAAATAAAAGTAAAGATAAAAACATGATGAAAGCAGGTAGTACAATGGAGAAGGTTTGAGCTTCTCCATGTCTGGTTCTAGTAAATATAAAAGGACTGAATCGAAAACAACACAAGAAAGTAATTGAAAACAAGGAAATTCAAAATACACAGAAGGTTGGTGCTACTTTTTGTATTTAATAATGAACTTGTAGCATTTTGTACCACTTTAAAGTTATCATTATAAAAGGGAAAAAGGATTCAGTTATTAAGACATGAGGCTATAAAACTGTCAGTTTCAGTCAAATACACGGGTTAGGGTTAGGGTCTGCTTTAAATTAATATAATTAATACATGTCAAAGGAGTGGATGTGGAGCTAAAGTGGGTTTGAAATCCAGGATGGAGCAGTTTTAAGGATAACATGCTCTCCCTGAAAGGAGGTTTGACTGTGATCATTAACATTTAAAGAGAGGAACTGGTTCATGTCTGAATGGTGTGTAACTCTGAAGTTGGTTTTAAGATTTTCTGAAAACAATGAACAGGATCAGCACTGTTCTCCTAAGCTTTGGGTTGTATTTGCAAACTGGTCATTAGTGGAGCTTTTAAAGGGGAAACCTTTAGTCGCTAACATTGTGTTGTGTGGATTTGAAGCTGGATTGTCCAGGCCATGAAACACGAGCTAAAGATCCAAGCTGGAGCCATGCCTCCTCAGGACATCTACCAGCTCTCTCCTAGTGACATCAAGCAGCTCCTGCTGGACGTCCTGCAGCCGCAGCACACTGGCAGGTACTCTGAAATACACATGCATGACGCATTACCCAACAACACGCATGTTTTCAGCTTCTATTTATGCCTTT
Source organism: Jordanella pulchra (assembly GCA_034780135.1). Classification (NCBI taxonomy): domain Eukaryota; kingdom Metazoa; phylum Chordata; class Actinopteri; order Cyprinodontiformes; family Cyprinodontidae; genus Jordanella; species Jordanella pulchra. The sequence goes on from JAUZNJ010076353.1 coordinate 10,279, forward strand.
ATAGACAGCAGGGCTTTAGCTTAATTCCTCTATTATCTTTAATTATTTCATTTTCTTCCTTCAGTTTTTATCAGATCGTTTAATGCAAGCGGCAGCCAATTTCCCTCAGGGAATTATTAAAGTTTTATCTCAGCTAATTTAACTAACTTTGACTAAAAGAAATGAAAAAATAAGAAGGCAGCTGACATTATTCTTGTTAGTTTTAAGGATGTGACCTCAGCAGTATCTGAATCTTTTAACCCCAGGTCCTGGCTGAACAGGCGTCAGATTGATGGCAGTCTGAACAGAACCCCTCTGGGCTTTTATGATCGCGTGTGGCAGATCCTGGAGAGGACCCCGAACGGTATCATGGTGGCTGGAAATCACCTCCCACAGGTAATAGAGACTCTGAAGTTAATCCATGAGTTATTTTTTGGGTGCTGTGACTCAGATTCAGGATGTTTGCCGTTAACAGAGATAAACTGCCCTGCAGTCACACTTTTATGGATGTCTATTTTTTGACATGTAGATGATCCTCCATCCTACTGGATGTAATGAGTAGATATTACTCCTCAGCTGTAGAGAAGTTAACCAAACGACAGGTTTGTTGGTGTAATCGATTGTATCTAAATAATGCTGATAGTTGGTGTTAGCGACCCGAGATAAGACATCGACACCACGGTGGTCTAAGTGGACAATAAAGTGGGATGGATCTCCACCTTTCTGTAGTTTCTGCCAAAGTTTGACTCTAGAAACACTGTTAGAGTTTGAATGAAGCCCCATCAGACCGGGCAGCTCTTTACCGCTCTGTTAATGTTTAGTTTTGATGCGTCAATGTTTGGAATGCTCCCAGAGGTGTTCGTCTGCTCTTATAGGCTCTTTTTTAAAAGAAAATCGGGATGTTTTGCAATCTAGATGTCGGTAGAGTAACCAGAAATTTTACACAAGTTCGACTAACACTTTAACATTTTCTTTTACTGATGTAAAAGTATGTTTATCCAAGAAATTATTAAGGTTAGAGTAAAAAATCTGCTTGGACACTTTCACAGCTGAAATTTATATTTAGGGTTCACTATTTGAAGGCCCGTCTTTCTGGATGTATCCAAACCTTTCTGATAGCTGTGACAAATTTCAAACCTCTCCATGTCATCTCAACCATATGTTTTGCTCTTCCCAACTATTATCTAACAACTATTTATTTTAAAGTACAAAACAAAATAAAAAAAAATATTGAAATGAATAACAATATTACAAAATAAAAAAAGCTAAAACACTTATTACATGTTTTTTTTTTCAACATAAACATTTAAAAACAATGTTTACAGTAGGCAATGCATTCATGTCGGGGAAAGATAAAGACTTTTCAGTGACGACATCCACAGTTTTCTGCATATTCACTTGATAAACAATAGTTCAAGTTAATCGCAATGGATGGAGTAACCAAAGATTTTACTCAAGTAAGAGTAGCAATAGTCTAAAGAATATTACTTAAAATACAAACATGTACATGTTTTTCTAAAGGGCATTGGTGAAAATGTAATACAGTAGTTATTTCCCGCCTTTGTTGCCCCCAGAAATAATGATACACATATTGCCTTGGTTGTAACATTGACCTGCTTTTACCCTTATTTAATCTTCATCTGTTCGACCCGCTCCCTCCCACCTTCAACAATAAGGATATTTTCTCCAAACCATGGGGGTCAGACACCAAATGACCCCTTTTTAAAAATGCATTTTAACCTGCTGGCATACAACAGCCACAGCGGGATAATACTAACATCTTTATTGCTATGCAGCAACCGACACTGTCTGACATGACGATGTATGAGATGAACTTCTCCCTGCTGGTGGAGGACACGCTGAAGAACATTGTGCTCCCCGAGTACAGACAGATCATTGTGGAGGTAAGAGGATCCATTTCCTGACACACTGCAAAGTGCAGTAAAAGCAGAGTAAAGAGGGTAACTTCATTTAAATGCTTTTTTGCAACCCTGTCCCTGTTCGCTCTAGCTGCTGATGGTGGTGGCCGTAGTTCTGGAGAGAAACCCGGAACTGGAGTTCAGTGAAAAGGTGGATCTGGATAATCTGGTGAAGGAGGCGTTTAATGACTTTCAGAAAGACTGGAGCCGCTTTGAGGGAATGGAGAAACAGGTACAGTAGCTTCTGAAGAGCCTGACTGGTTATTTGTACATTAAACGTTAGCTTTGAGCATATGCCCCATGTAGGGAGGTTCAAGGCCCCACCTGGTGACCTTTGCTGCATGTCTTCCCCCTCTAGTCCCATTTTCTCTCCACCTACTATCAAAATATAATAAAAAATGTTTAAAAAAAAACTGTTGATTTTAATTAGAGCATTTGCCAACAAGTTCTAACACCACTGTTAGCAGATGTTCTGAAAAACTGCCCAATGTTTGTAACAGAGTGTCTGTCTGTCCCAGGATGACATGGAGGTGTTCTATAACACACCACCTCTAGGAAAGAGAGGAACCTCCAGTTACCTGACCAAAGCAGTAATGATTCAGCTGCTGCAAGGAGACATGAAGCCCTGCAAGGACGATCCGTGCACCGTTAGTTAGACTTCTCACATATGGAGTCATTATCAGCAGTTTGCTTCACTGTGTCACCAAATGTTTATTTTATTTTTAGGCTTACCTAGATTCCACTGCATGCATTCTAACCTTTTCATGTGTCCTTTAATGTTGAAATAGACATTTTATTTTTTAGAAATCTGAAAGGTCTGATTCTTGGTCATCAGTTTTTGGAGTTTTTTTTTAGATCTTAATGTGAAACATTCATGTTCCTTATGAATGAAGCCAGGATGCAACCGTTCACTCATCTCACCAGCAGCTATAGCTCCCAGTAATGGAGCAGGTTATCATTTGAGTGTTCAGCACTAAAATGATTAATCACTTGATCCAAAAAGCACTTAACTAAGTTATTGTTTTGTACAAGTTTGACAGGAATTACATGTAAGCCGTGTTAGTCTGAGGATATCTGACTTTGGACTGACCAAGATCTATCATCTAACACAAGATTTAGACCTTTTTTGTAGCCTGTAAGGTTTAGTATGTTATTCTGCTTAACACATAGATGTGTTTAGTGTAGCATGTTGAGTGTCTCTCCAGTCTGTTTTGTCATTTTCTGCACATGCACAGCTAGTGTGACCATAGATGCTGTCTGACATAATCATTGGGAGGATTTTCTGAAAGCATTTGACTACAAAAGAGCTTTTAGTGGTCTGGTTTTACACAGAGGGGCTGTGCATGACAATGACTAGCGCTCATGTGAAATCTTAGGACTGAGTACCCTTTAGGCATAGCTGCATTGGTGAAAAAAAGAAAAAGATGGCTTCTTTTGGTAGGACTGATTAAAGGTCCAGACATACTACTTTGAATGTTATCACTGATGAGCTGAGAGTTGTCATGGTGCATCAGAGCATGTTTGTTTGTTAGTGACCTAGATGTGTAAAAGAGGTATTTTTATCTCAGAGAATAAAATGATGCTACAAACTACAAAAGTTTTCTTTGTTTTTTCTCTTTCCATCTATTTTTATGACCAGATTAAACGCTTTCTGTGATTCCTGTGTGGATGCGAGTCTAAAGATTAATGAAGATTTATTTAGTCATTGAAGTTTTACATGAATTTTCCTTAACACACTGATCCAAAGTAGTACAAATTTGTGAAATAGAATATGAAAAAAATGTGTTTGTTTTTTTTGTTCTTTTGTAACTTAATGTTATATAACTTTTATATAACATAATAAGATTGATGAGTATAGTTCAGTTTGAGTTCTATACAGTATTAACCTGGATAGGCTACTGTGGAAAGTGTTTACAGAAAGGAGGGATGTTTAAGTTCTTCAAGCTGATTGGGTAAATCAACGAGTGGCACCTGTGTCCCATGACGAGCTTTTAGCCTATCGTAGCAGCTGTGACGTACTATACGTGCAGATATGTGGGTTTTATATTTACTTATCTGTCTCTCCATTTCAAGTTGGGCAGCCATAACTCCAGGGTCCCAAATACAAGCCGGTAATCACCGCTGAGGATTTATTCTTCTTTGTCATCAAGTTTTCCAACATTAATGCTCAGCTTCAGCCGATTGGTCGTTGTAGTCATTCATGTCCATGCAGTTCATTGGTTCCTGAACTTTCTGCATTCAAGATTGATGCATCTATTTGTTTCTAGCAAGATGTGTTTTGCTTGCAAGGAAAAAGAAGAACAGCTTGCATTTGTATTCAGTCCCCTGGAATCGATACTATTTAGAACCAACTTTTTCTCATTGTGGTCTGGAATCTGCTAGCAGAACACTTTGGAGCAACTGATTGAGAAGCCATGGATACTGGTGAGGACAAGGGGACGCTCACCCTGTAGATTAAATCCTACATCAGAGAACCCAAAATATTTGTGATCAGGTAAGAGTCATATCTGTTTAAGGGGAGCTAAAGTGGGACTCTGGGTCACATGACTCCTCCAACAGATCGGACTCTCTCCAGTTACATAGGGGGCTTTTGAGGAGAGCAGCCTGTATGGAGCATCGATACACACCAAGTTGCATTTATTGACCTGGAAAGACAGTTAATATATTTCATATTAAGCTGCTAATACTTGGGTCAAAAGTTTTGCAGTGTTGCCTGAAGGTTTTCTAGCATTTGAACCTCTGGCTGAGTCTCAAACCTTTTGAGGCATCTGAGAGCTTTTTTCCAAAGTACTTTAAGATGATCTAAATGCATTTTCCCAACAAGTTAGAGTTTACCTAGTTAACCCACAGTTTAATGCTTCCACCTATTTTACTGTAGGGGTGACATGTTCAGGGTAACTACCAACAGCCATCACAATAGCATTTTAATTGAGCAGAAAGGTTCAAATTTTCTTTGATTAAAGCAAATTCCTCTGTAGATTTTTTTTTTACTCTGCTGAACTTTATATGATTTATTATTATTAAGATGACTTGGATTCTGTTTGTAAAGCAATAAAAGGAATTACAACCAAGTGTAATTTCCCTTTACAGTCATATTTGATTTTATCACATAAAATCCCAGTGGAATACTTAGAAGTTTGTTGTTGTAATGAACCAAGAAAATGTTCAGAAAATATAAACATTTTTTCCAGGCCTTGGATGCTTTCAATAAACCTCCACCTTAACAGACTTACTGAGCAGCAGAGAGGTGGGCGGGAGTCTGACGATAAGATAAATGAGCTCTGCCTCTTCCTCGATATATTCAGAGCAGCTCACAACCTGATGAGAGGAGCTCTTGTCTGTCTTCTTTAATAAATCTCCTCTCCACAAAAAAATGGCTCCCTTAGGATCTCAGAAAGATTTTTAGATTTGTAGCCAATTAGTTACACTCTTGTGAGGGTGTTATCTCAGGGGTGAAAAAAAAGCAGCAGAGATGGTAAAGAGGGAGCTCCACTTATAAAGATAAATTACTGTTCAGAAGGCACACTTGTAAGGTTTTCTGTAAATCCCCAAACCATAAATAACTAGACGATGCCCCCAACCGCCTGACTGCTGCACGATTAAAGAGCACTCAGAGGCAATCCAGAGACATTATCCTTGATGTAATGTTTCTCCGCTGATTAACTTTAAGGAATGATTCATGATCCATCTGACCAACAGGGTGCAGGAGCGTTCACACAATATTGGGGACATTTCTAAAATAAGTTTAAAATTAAAGGACATATGATTGGGAAGATAGTGTGCTGTAAAGTAAATAAAAAAAACCTGACTTCCCTCTGAGAGATCAATCTGGTTTTAGCTCTGAGTCAGAAGGTCATTCAAGGACCGCCACACCAGATAGCTGCAGAAAAATAAAATAATAATGATCCCATCCAGCTGCTTTTGTTGTCTGTGTGTTGTGAACAAACAAGCTGAAGCAAGAGGGCCTGTTGTTTAAATCAATGAAGATACATCATCAAAACCTGGCTGAGGCAGAAAGAAACTAAGATTCTGCTGAGATCTTCAAGTTCAGCAGGAGGGCAACTAGATCCTTTGATTTTTCACACAGAATACAGATATCAAAACATTAACCTTGTTGCTGCCTAAATGAATATTAATAATGAATAGAAACAGTCATTTATGCTGTCAAACAGATTCTAAAACAGGCAGAGAATATTCAATGCAGCACAAGCAACTGATATAAAGTCCGGTGTTGGAAATTTGACCACTAGATGGCAGCAATGGACTTTCAATGTTTTTCTTTTCATGTGTTTGTAAATCAACGGAAATCAACACTTAGATTTCCACAGTCAAAGCATCGAGGTACGTTTTGGTTTGTTGTTTGTATTTTAAGTTTATGTTTTGTATTTTAATATTTGTATAAGTTTTAGTTTTCACTGTGATCGAGGTAAGTGGTGTCTGTGATGATCATTGTGGATCTACATCAGAGAAAATAAAACAAAGTTTATGTCGAGACTGGCTGAGTAATTCAAGTGCTGGGGAGCTGCTACATGATCAAAGCATTATTGTCATATTTTTAAACGTGTATAAATTCCTTGATTGTTCGCACAATTTTGTATCTGATTGTTACTTGAGGTAGATTGATAGATGCCTTATCAAATTAATTTTTTTTTTTTTTTTTTTGCGTTAGTGACCTCACCAAGACAGTAACCTAATGGTTACAAAAACATACTAAAAATACACAAACAGATGTTACACACAGCAAAACAATCAAGTTGTCCTTAATTACCATCAAAAGGTTAAAACTCAAGTCAGAATAAATATTAATCTGCACTTGCTTGAAATGACCAGGAAATGTTGTTTTATGGCTTTTGTTGAGATTTTTACTTTCAAAGGTTTGAAAAGTTGTGTTTTATAGGGTTTCCTGAAAATTTAGTGAAAAATCAAAACATTGTTATTGGTCAGCTGTCATCCTTTTTATACTGCAAACGATGCATTCTGGGGGCAGCATGGTTCCCAGAACATTTCTGCCCGTTACCAGAATAATAACAATGCAACAGACTCGCAGCCCCCTTTGAATGCATAAAATTACTTACTTTTATAAAGATAAAGTGACCGAATTATGAGTTTTGAGAAATGTATATATATCTATCTATCGATATATATATATGTTTGTTTAATGGGACATTTAATTATTTGTTATTTTCGTATATCTAACATTTAAATCATGCAGTATATAAATAAATGTTAGAAGTAGTCTTTGATGATACATTTAAGAATTTTGGATCCCTGATTATAAGTTTCATAGTTATAAAGGTAACCCTTTTGCAAACTGTTCATAGCTAAATGTACAATTTAAATATTTATAAAAGGTCAGTTTGTTAATAAATGTAAATTATACTTTTTCTCGCTCCATATTTCTTTTGAGATCTAATCACAATGACTGTGAAAACCATCTCGACCCCCATCTTTAGGAATCCCTGTCATAGAGGGTAGAATAAACCTTCAAAGGTGGAATTACTGCACCGGATGTAATCAGTGTTATTGTTAAAAAATAATACTGGTTTGATTTTTGAAAACCAGTGAGACCAGTTGATTAATGTTCAGACATTTACTAACAAGGTGTTATAATCATGTCTGACCAAAGCCAGAACAAAGAGAGAAAAAATGAACCTAAGACATAGATCCAACATGTGGTGGTGACAACTACATGAAGTGAAAACATGAAGAGATTTTTCTCACATCTGCTTTTGTCTCCTGTGTTCATGCTCTGTCCGCGAATGTCAGTGTGTCATCACAGACACAAACACACCTCCCACCCTCCTCCACCATGCATTCCCCTGTTGGTACGTTCTGTGCAGAGAGGAGCTTAATCGCAGATGACAAACTCATGGGGTGTGCTGTCACTGACTGTTGAAACGGAGGAAATTCCTCCCATGGAAGCACACACAGCAATCCCACATCTGCAGCTCTATCACACCTCCAGCTGAAACATGGGAGAGAACATCCGCCGCCTCCTCCCGTGGTGATTTAGGGGTGGGAGGCCTGTGCGGACCAGGCAATACAGGAACTGACACATTATTGTATGCAGGAGATTTGATACAGCTGTTCTACAACTGGTTGTCATCCATACATCTTACATGAAAATGCATATTAGTGGACAATGTTAAAAAAAACATTTTTTTTTAATTATAGTGCCACACAGAATCATCCAGACTCTTTTCATATTTTCATTTCTGTGTGATCTAATTAGGTTGTCATATTCTTGATTAGGGATCGATCAACAGGTTTTTTAATCTGATACCAAGATATTTTGACATCAGCCCTGGTCCTCAGGGTTCACTGTTGTGCAAGTTTAACTTGTGTCTCCACTTCAGTGCACCTGAATAGAATCATTGTATTTTCATCTCAGCAATCTCCAAGGGCTGGAGAGGCCTTGGAGATTGCTGAGGTGAAAGAGATAAAGTTATTTAAGGGATGTGTTTGCAGGTGAGGAAACGCCTAAAACTTGGTGGACGGTGAGCCCAGAGGACCAGAGTTGAAGACCTCTGGTCTAACCCATCTGTGCTGCAGATTTCTGGGGGCCAATTTTCGACACCAGTATTGCCTTTTCTTTATTTATTTACATGATTAAAATTACACTAGCCTTAAAAATGTGTCACAAGTCTCAGTTACAAAAAAAGAAACACTGCAGCTTTTGACCCAAGTTTATCTCAATTTGAGATATATTCTAGGATTTTTCAGGTCAATAGGCGGCAGTATCCAAGCTCCACATGACCAACACTTCTCAAAAATCTTTGTAACTTGAAAGGGTCGAATCCATCGTTGAATAAGTCACCAGAGCTAACTAAGCTAAGAGTTGTTGCTAGGCAGCAACATGACATTACCTGATCAGACATATGTTTGGTTCTATGATGTAGATTTTAATCTAGAGCAGAGGTCTCAAACTATTGTTATCAGGAGCTATTGTCCTACAGGTTTTAGATGCTTCCCTGCTCCAATACAACTCTTTCACCTTTTCATGTCATTAAGTTCGGCAAAGGCCTGGAAAAAAGCCGTTCATTTGATTCAGCTGTGTTGGAGCAGGGATGCATCTAAAACCTACAAGACAGTAGATCTTGAGGCTGAGGGTTGGAGACCCATGATCTGGAGGATGAATGTGATGAACTCCATGACTTCTCAAACTGCTGGTCCAAAGTGGTCTGCAAGCAGATTCCAAAACACAGAGCTAGACTGATTTTGGGACACTGAAGTGATGCTCATTGCTTTTAGGGGCACTAAACCTGGATATTACAAGTCTGGGGCCTAAAAGTTACAAGATGCTGCTTTAACAAAGCTTTAACAATAAGTAGTGGATAGAGGGAGTGTCAATGCATGCACTGTATGTGATTTTAACTCATGGCAGCTAACGAATCGGTGAACGCATACACATAGCAGCTAATGCTGATTAAAAAAACAACATCAAGACTATCAGCTGGCAGGGGTATCACTCTCCATCTGTTCCAAGCAGTTCTGCTTGTTTCATGTTCTGTTCTAGACTATTTGAGACCCCTTACTTTTATCTGTGAATATTCAATGGTTAGTGAAAATATTGAAGTTTTTTTTAGAGAACATCAGGGAAGAAACAGTATCACAGAGAGCAGGAAACTCAACAGACAGTTTAGGGTGAATGTTGTAAATCCATCATCTAATAAATAAAAATATTATTGCAGAACTATAAACCTACCAATGCTGTGCACCTAAATTCACCGGTCAGAGTTGTATCAACTATAAAATCTGAAAACATGCTTAATTTCTCATCGTCTTTACAGATCTGTGATTCTTTGTATTTTTCATATGAAATCCAAATAAAATGCATTCATATAAATACACTGCAGGACGCCAGTCCATAGCCCTTTGATTGATTTAAATATTCAAAGCTGCAACCTGGGGGATTTTATTTGTTGCTTCCAGGATCCATATTCAGTACAAGCATTCTTGTGTTTTGGGATCAATAATAAAAATGCTCAGTGGCACATTTGGCCTCAGTCCATTGCTTAATTAAAAAGGCAGTGCTGACAAATAGAAAGAATGAGGTATCAAAGGCAGCTCTATTAAGTGCACTTTGACGAGCATGTTATTTCCCAACATGCAGGATTAGACAAAACAACCCCACATAATTAGCAACCCGAACTGATGCATTTTGTTTACTTACATGAGAAAAACAAGACAGGCTCAATTCGTTTCATCTTCTCAACAATTAATGCACAGCAGATCATATATCGGCTCTACTAAATATTTTTAGGAAATCCCGTAAATCATGATTAAAAAAAACATCACCCAACAAACAGCATCATGAAGGCTAAGGGAAACACCGGAGAGGGCAGGGATGGATGACTCGAGCAGTTTAGGTTATGAAGCTTTGGACATCTCTACATTTTTAATCTCTCCTTATGAAAAAGAGCAGAGTATGTTGCAACTAAACACCTACCAAGATGGGCTCTATTTAAATGAGACCAAAAAGGAGCATTTTTCACTTAAATGCGACTTAATGAGATTTCATGGTGATCCAGTTGGTAGAACTGTTGTTTATGCAGAACATGATCCGTATTTCAAGCACCATCTTGCAGTCTGCATTGTTTTCAGATAAATATTCATCTTCCTTAAAATACTCAAATACAGTGAACTTTAAAGGGAGGGTTAATGCCTTTTGTCCTGACAGAGGAGGGATGGGGTTGGTTAGAATGGAAAGTGGAGACGGACATAAATGAAGAAACTGTGAAAGAAAGAGGCTGAAAAGTTATGTGACAAACGGATGATTCACCATGATGGGAACTCTTAAACTATCAAGAGCAGCAAATTAGAAAAGAGAGCAACAAGGACGGCAGGTTGCATTCATTTGGGGCTACATGTTTATCTGTGGGACAGCAGGGACTTTGGACTACAGATGATGGGAAACCTTTGAGGAGACTGGAGGGGAAAAAAAAAACACATCCGGACCCTTTCAGAGAGAAACATCTAACAATGAGAAGCTGACAGAAAGGAAGAGGGATTTTGGGGGGGGGGACAAAATGCAAGCCAAAAAACAGCCTTGAAAGAAACCTGCTCCATTTTCCTTTAAGTATATGGGAAGTGGTTGGCAGCACAAAGGCACAGAAAAGTACATTTTATGGTAAAGACTTGAGGTCGAGGAATTCCTTTCATGGCTTACTATAGACAACATTTAGTAGAGGACAGGGATATTCATCATGGGAACTATTTTTCAGGAAGTTTTGGAACTTTCAAGTCTAACTGAGGTTAAAATTTTCTGTTGTGTGACGCGTTGTTTTATATTTTAAAATGGTTTGTTTTTTGTTTGACTCTCCCTAGTGTTCTGGAGCACTTCTGGTTTTTTAGAGCAAGTTTGCTTTTTTTTTTTACTGTTTGCACCATTTTCTTTCTGTGATTGCAGTATTTTGTATGGTGTTGCTGCATTTTTGTTTGCCTTTTTTTGTTTTTTAATCACTTATTTTTATACAAACAGTTTTTTTCCCGAATTAATATTGGCAGGATGGAAAAACATGCCTTTTTGTCATGGTTTTAAAACTATATCATATATCATGTTCATAGATTAAAGACAATGTGATTTTCTTCGGCTCTTCCAACAAAATCGACCGAAAACTGAAGTACCAGATCAGTAGCAATACCAAAGAGCGCCACAAGATGGAGATAGAGAACTGCAAATGAGCCAATATAAAATACTAGTTTTCCGTTATTTTATTTCTTCATTGAATACAGCTGTTTCCCATATGATATAAAAGCTGAACCATTTTCATACTAAAACAGAATTTTCCATATATTTAATCTTTGATTAAAACTTTTCTGTTCAATCATTATTTCCTTAGGCCTCCTTATTTTTTCAGACCCAGTTTTCAGCTTTGGGATCTTTTTTACGCTTTGATGTAATTGTAATTAACACCAGAATGTGTCGTGCATCTTTTTAAATCCTGAGGTTTTTTTTTTTTTTTTTTTTTTTTTAAATCATTTATTATTATGTGAAAATTCAAATGTATAGATCCTGTGAGAGCATGTGTGACAAATTATTTTAAAATGGCATGCCTGGTGTTTTGGGGCACAACTTTATTTGTGTAGTCTGTCGGTTTTTGCTGGCTTCAACACTTTCTTCCTCTATCCAGGACATCATTCTTTGTCTATACATAAAACTGTAGTCCCTCCATCCATGCTCAGTCAGGTTCATGGGGGCTATTGTCACATCTTTGGGTGAAAAGCTGGGGAAATCTGTCACTTGGTAAATTTCTCTTAGTAAATTACTTTTGGGTGTTAAAATCTTTGTTGATTTCCAAATTTTAATTTGACTTTCTGTCCATACAGGAGTTGTATTTTTAAGCCCTAGCTCAGCATCCGTTGGTGGGAAAGTAAGCCACATTAGCACGTCTTGCTCTCTTGAAAAGTTTAAGTGTTTCATTCCCCCTGTTCGCCGACAAACAGCTGATTGTTTCCTCGGCGGGTTAAGCTTCATTATGCACAGAGTCTTTACACTCTGCACTTCTTTTGGTTTTCAGAGTGCTGTTTGCCAACCAAGGTATCCTTGAGGCTGTAGGGAAAGCAATGAATAACTGAATACAGGATCATGTTGACTCTCTGCACTGCTGATTGTATAAATTTCCAGCAACACAAAGATTCAAACTAGAGGAGAATAAATACCATAAAACCAAATAATCTCTAAAATTTCCTGGTAACATGTTTAACTAAAGGCTGGTGCACATTTGTCGCTCACATGATGAACTCCAATACTATGTAAACTAATGGTGTTGGATGTTGAACACATGGTGACCTGAAAAGACAAATACTTTACGGTGGTTTAATGTGTTTAATTTATCAAATTTTTGTATTTGCAGCACATTTACGCCACTGAGCCACCATAACACTGGGTTTAAAACATGCAACGATTTTAATAGTACTTGGACATGTATTTTGTTTCTTTTGAAGACCATTGGTTGTGTTGTTTATCAAAGCAGAGAGAGATTTTATAGTCTGGTTACAGAAGATGGGATTAATCTCCAACAGTGGAGTACAGATCACTAACCTTTGTGAGATTCGGAGGTAAGGCCATAGATGAGAAGGAAAAGCTGGTGGGTGTATGATGTCGCTGCAAGACACAAGGGAGCTGGACCCGTTAAGGTAAGGCCGAGGTTCCTATCTCCTGTAGATGGCTCAGTTGAAGGTAAGGAGCTGATAGAAGATCATAAAATGATCAGGTAGGGTTACCTCAGGGAGCGGGCCAGTAATCTTGGTCGGACAGATCCAAGGTCAGAACCAAGAGGTCAGAGAGCTGGGGAAATATCCAAGTCAAAATCCAGAATCGGGGAGAGAGCCGGGGTCAGAGCCAGGTGGTCAGATGTCTGAGGAATCCAGACGGGGTCAGAGGGCAAAAACAGGTCAGACGTGGTTTCAAACAAAGAATCGGGAGGCAAACGGATCAGTATCAGGCCCGCAGAACAGAAGATTGAAGGTCTGAGGAGGGTTTATATAGGCAGGTGAACAGGTGGAAATGACGAGGGAACAGGGAAGCCAGGTGGAGGTGATTGGGATAATGAGGGGAAGCAGAACCACAGAATAGTGACGGGTTACTGTCAGTGTGTTCGGATTCTTCGGCTGCGTCCTGTGCGGGCTGGATTTGTCGGCCGGTTACGTCATAGCACCGCTCCTCGGCCTGTTCGGATTGAAGACTCCTTCGTATGCAGCCGACGAATGCAGCCTTCATTTGGTCCGTTTTGAAGGATGGGTCCTGGTATCCTATGCAGCCTTGGCTTTCCCACGGTTCATTGCGAGTTGAAGAAAGACGGCAGCTTCGTGCTCAGAGGAAAAAGGAAATGGTGAATATTGGAAATGCAGTTTAATATAATAAAATTAAGTGAATAGTTCTCTCTGAAATTAATGAAGATATACATTTTAGGTTATCCAGTCAGTATGTGGCAGTAATGTTTCGTTTATTGATAAGGTTTATTCTGTGACTTTATTAATGGGTTTATTTAATCACAGATTCCAATATCTGTGCAGTGAACATATCTGAGATCTGTAACCACGGTTCTGCTGCTGAAGCTCCTCAACAGTGAAATTAGCAACGTAACATTAGTAGGAAATTCAGCATCCATTCTTTGCTTGATTTGTGTATCAACTGTCACAGTTGCTAGGCAACAGAGCATATGCTGAGTGAGGGGCGGTGAAAGTTGGAGAAGGCTGGACCTGTTTGAATCCAGAGCAAAATTCTCCCGTCCTCGTTATTTTCACGGCCCTCGACGGACAAGTCCAGGCAGACCGGGTCCTTGGAAGACACAGCTCACGAAATCGAACCCTAATGCTGCCTTCATGTGGTCTGGCAAAGATGATCCTTTTATAGAGGAACATAGTGGATCCACAGATTGTCCTGACTGTCTTTTTGGGCAAGACGGATATAGACTTCCTAGTTTATCTGCTGCAGAAAGAAGATGATCAACTGGCTCCAAACGAGCATCTCATAAAATCAGACAGTAATGATCATTTTCGAAATGACATAAGTTTAAATGATGATTTTTCTCATTATGTCACAGCGTTGTGTACATACACCAAAGGAGAGAATATTTTTCTGCTTACCGCCAAGTTTACCTCATCTCAGCAACTC